>JAUMJK010000992.1:0-128696 GCA_033558105.1 Coccyzus lansbergi
GGTCGCCGTTCTCCCATTGGCTGATCCCGTCCCCCCCGCTCCGCCGTTGGCTGGGCCCGCCCCCCGGCCGCCCTCCCATTGGGCGAGCCCGCCGCGCGGCGTCACGTGCGGCCGCAGCCGCTCCCGCAGTCACTCAGCAACGGCGCTCGCGCTCGTCACGGGGCGGCCCCCGCCTCGGCCCGCCCCTCCCCCACCCCCCCCCCCCGCAACCGCCGGAGCCGCCGCCGCGCAGGAGCCGGAGCCGCCGCCATGGCCGAGAACACCGCCGCCGCCGCCGGCCTGGAGAACCACCGCATCAAGAGCTTCAAGAACAAGGGCCGCGACGTGGAGGTGGGCGCAGGGGCCGGCGGGGAGGGAGCCCGGCGGCGGCGGTGGCGGTAGCGGGAGGGGCCGGGGCCTGAGCGCGATCGCGGCGCCGCCGCCGCCGCCGGCGGGAAGGAGGCGGGGAGCGGCGGGAGGGCGCCCGCAGGGGGGATTTTTCTCCTCCGTCATTGCGGGCGCGGCCGGGCTGGGGGCGGTGCGGGGCCCCGGCGGGAGCCTCCCCGGGATGCGCCCCCCTCCCCCCCACTCCCGGGATACGCCTCCCCCCTCCCCACCGCCCTCCTTCTTCCCGAGATTCACACCTCCCCCTTCCTCTTTCTTCCCAGGATGCTACCCCCTCCATCCCTCTTCCCGGGATACTGCCCTTTCCACCCCTCTCCCCGGGATGCTACCCCCTCCACCCCTCTCCCCGGGATGCTACTACCCCCCCATCCCTCTTCCCGGGATGCTGCCCTCCCCCCCACTCTTCCCCCTTCCTGGGTTGCTCACCACCTCCCAGCCCCTCGCTTCTCGGGATGCTCACACACACCTCCCCCCCCTTCCCGGGATACTCACACTCCCTCCTTGCCGGGATGCGCCCCCTTCCCGGCTGCCTCCGCCTTTCCCGGGCCGGCGGGGCGGACAATGGTGCCGCCGCCTTTGTGCGGGGCGGGCAGAGCCCTTCCCGGGGCAGGGGGCTGCCTGCCCGGCGCCAGCGGCCGCTCCCACGCTCCCATCGGCCTTCCTGCCGGTTTCTCTGCTGGCCGGTTTGGCTCCCTGCACTGCCTTAAATCATCATTTTAATTTTTTTTTTTTTTTTTTTTTAAATTCTTTTCTTCAAATGCCGGTGGGCACATAAGTAATCGTCTGCTGGGCGTCTCCATCTAAATCAGGAAGGAGTGCCGTGCTTACTAAGGATAATGGAATAATAGTTTACTCCTCGAATCTGAGAGACCTGGGTGATTAGAAGCTTATTCCCTGGAGTATTCTGAAGGTCTTCTGAATCCGTGTGTCATTACCCGGGATGTCTTCTGTTCCAGTCGCAGCTGTAAAGGGAGGAAATCCCAAATCTTGTGTTTAAGTTTCTGTAATAGGAAAAGAAGGGGGAGGGAGTTGTTCTGAAATCAGATTAGGATGGAAATCGGATTAGGATTCGCTGGAGTGAAAACCTAAATGTGTCATCTAACTTTGACTTCACCCGAGGGTGCTTTCCATCCTTCTCTTGATTTTTATCTCTTAAATTTCAGCTCTAATGATTGCAGAAGTGAATTTTAGTCTTTTGAAAGCACGTTTTTATTCTTAGCAGAATTCACACTCCTGCTGCTTTTGTTTGCGTGGAGACAATTTTATGCAGGTCAGGCTTAGCAGCAGCAGCATCATCTTTAAGATGACATTCATGGTATAAACCTATCTTTATCTGAACTGTTGTTTAACTTGGTGATGGTGAGTCTTTTTCACAGAAAATATTGTAGGTAAATCGTATATAACTACAAGACTTATGATTAACGTTAGTAAATGTTAAAAAGTAACTAAAAATTACCCATCCTTCTGTTTAGCAGTTGCTTTTCAAGGAGGAGAGAGCTGTAAGGAGGAGGCGTGGTGGGTTTCTTTTTCCTCTTCTCATCCAGGGAGACTCTTCCTGCTGCTCCTCATTCATCTCCCCTTATCGGTTACTGGCTTTGTTACTGCCCTCTCAGCCACTGGCCTGACTCCATCAGAGCTCTAAACAGGGAAAGGCTAGGTATGTTTGTGCCTAGTGTGAACTGATCTGTCATCTGTACTTGCTTATATTATAGCGTTCCTGAGACTAGGGGAATTGCGTATCTGCCTCCCTGGGGGAAAAGAAGGGAATTGACTGTCTAAGCTTTACCGAAATCAGTTATACCAGATCAGCTAAGGTAGCTTAGCTCTCATGTCCTTCTGAAGGGGAATAATTATTTTTGGAATAGGGTGTTTGCTGTTACAGAGAAATTTGTCCTCCAGGGTTATCTTCCTGTGTGCTGACTGACTGTCTTTTGTGACTGAGCCTAAGACTGTTTGCTAGATAGCTCCAACAATGTTAATGTGGTTAAAGCTTTCATATGTGACTTTGAAAAGTTTTAAAAACTAAGAAGTGTCTTTCTTTTGGGGGCAAGAAACAGGTGGAATGCAGAAGCATGTACAAGTTGGGTGGGGATATGCCAGAATGAAAAGTAAATCCTTTTAAAGGACTGTCAAAGATTAGAAATGCGTTAGCGTATTTCAGATTAATTTGGTTTGTATTAAATGTGTGAAATTTTTTACTACACCTTGGTTTTGACTCTTTTCTGATCATGGTACTTATGTAAAAGTTCCTGTTAAAAAAACCCTTCTACATAAACTTTATCGAACTTAAGTCTCTAAAAGTAAAGCAATGTAAGTTAAGTTTATAGTGGAGAATGAAGGAGCACAGCAGTGCTCTGTAGTTGCCACTACTTAGCTTTTCTTGAGATACCAGTAATTAGACTGACCTGCTGTTTGGACAGTTTATTTACTGAATGTTATCAGTTCTCCACAAAAAAGTGTTTCTGTTTCAAATGAAATATATGTAATCCCCAACTGTTGGTAATTAAATACACTTGTTTTGGTCCCTGTACTGCAAGAAGTTTTACCTGGAGATCCCACCTCCATTTTTTTGTGCTTAACTTTGGAAACAAGGGGGGTTCAGTGCCCTTGTTGGCATTGATCTTTATCTAGGCAGTTTGTTGAATTCCTCCAAAGAGAAAATAAGTTGTTAGGATAATGGAGTGATAAATCATGGTCTGATATCTGGATTACGTCCCTTGGAAAATCTGAGATAGTTAAAGCTATACACTCAAGTTCAGTTTGAAAACAATGGCATTTGAGTCACCTTCTGCCTGGAGACAGTCGCAGCCTTTGAACTCATCGGGCTTGAATACATTCTTTAGTAATCTTCCTTTAGCTTCTAATAAACACTGGTGAGTTATTATTGATCCCCTCTGGATACAGACTCTTCTGGCAGACCAAAATGCCTTTACTTTAATTTGTAGTTAACTCATATTTTATTACTGGGTTTGCTAGGCCATATAATTGTCTGTGCTTTTTGTTAATACAATTTTGAGGGAAACGAAGATGAGTAAGTACTTTTGGTTTATGTTAAGACAGACCTCAGTCCCCCGTGCAACTTCTTGCTGTGCTCCTTTTATAAGAGCAAAGAAATCAATCTGTTGAGAAGTCAAAGCTTCTAAACCCTTGACTTGCACAAGTTCATTCTACTTTTCCTTGTTTCAGGTTTAGTTGAAAGTTTCTTACCTTTTTGTTTGCTTCCTCTGTTAAGAAGGTAGGGTTGTGTATGTAGAACCAGAATTCTGATTTTCAGATTTCAATACTTCCAAGAAGTATCTAGTCCCCAAAAGGATAATAGAAAAATCAAATGGCAGAAAGGGAAGTGTTAATCACTTAATATGAGTTTGTGTTCTTGCTTTTATTAGTGAGACTCTTCTATTTTTGTAGGTAGTGACATGTGATTAGCAGCAGACAGAGCTAACCTGAACCTGCAGAGCTGAGTGATAAGGAGCCAAGACACCAGTGGCTTCATCTGGGTGAACAACTGCCAAACAGTTTCTGCTTGCAGCCTTCTCGATTTTATATTCTCTAGAGATGTGAAAGGGCTTTTAAATCCTCCCATATATAAAGAGAAAGCTTTCCTATGTTGATCATAGGTATGTAGTCTTAAGTCTCAGTGGCTCTCTTCTAAATGTTTGGCACCGATTATTGCAATACAACTGAGCCTTTACAGGACAAGACTAAACAGTTGCAATCACTTAATTTGTGATACCCCTCATAATTTATTTATTTACATTGACATCTAAGCTGGATGAAAATCTAGAAAATCTAGTTTGAGCCTTTTGTTATTTTTATTTGCAGTAGTGACATCCTTCTTAGACTTTTTTCCTCTCCCAGCTTCTTAGACTAGAAGTATTACTCTTTATTATAATAGCAAGCACCCATGTGCTGGCTCACTGTTCTTATGTTTAAGGTGACAGATCAAACAATTCAACCCATTTATTTTTGTCAGGATTAGTCAGCATCCCTAACTAAAACTGAGGGAAAATTCTTGATGAACAGAGATGTTACAATTTGTAGAGCTGTCTGTATGAATTACTTTTATTTTTGTGTGTGATGCAATGAGTCTGTGTGGTCATTCAGTTAGCAAAATGTGTACTGGATCAAAAGTAAAGCTTCATGAGCACTCATTCCTAAAAAAATAACACTAACTGGTGGGGAATTTGGTGCATTGTAACCTTAATAACTTTCTATAAAAACACTTCAATGACTGAGATTAGTTTCATTTTTGTATACTTGTCATACCCCTGATTATAAGTCAAAAGAATACAAATCTATGAACTCTTGTTGCTTAAATCATTAGGATTAACCTCCTAAAATTTCATGAAAGCTGTTTTCCAAAAGGAGACAGGTCTGCTCTGTTGTCTTTTACCTCTCCTTGCTTAAGTGTATTTGCTGTTGCTGCGTTGCTAACAGTGTGGATCTATTTCTTGAGGATGCTTGAATTTATTCACATTTTTCTGTCATGATGCCATGAAGTTTTTTGCAAGCAGAGGAACATCATTCTGGGGGATCCAGATCTGTACATTCACTGGCCATCTGAGAAACATGTGGGTTGGCTTCAAGCAGTGTTCTCATCAAGTGTCAAAGGCTTATTGCAGTGGAGGTGCCATAGCTGTGCAGTGTTAACAAGTGAGCAGACATGCAGTTACCAGCTCATCTCTTGATGCTGTTCTGTGCACTGACTAGTGTTTTTGCTGTCTCCCTGTACTCCTCTCAAATATTACATGAAACGGATAAAGCTTGCAGCTCTCCCAGAAAGCTTGTTACCCCCAGCAACTCTGCAATGATCCTGTTTCTTTTAGGAGCTCACTTTTACAGGATGGTCAGCTTTCTACTTTTTGCTTTGCTGGCACAGGAATGGTTATTGGCTAAAGAAGGGCTGGGAGGGAGTGGGGCTGTAACAGCTGATCTAGGTTGGTTTAAGGTACTGTGGACCTGCTGTCTTAATAACCTGTCTGGCTGTCAGTAGTTTAAGTGAAAACATGGGTGTCAGGTAGCTTCCTGTTGGGAGTAGTATTTAATACAAAATCTGATACCATCACACAGAGTGTCTAAGCTCTTGACTCCTGCGGCCTCTTTCTTACCCTTTCAGGCCAATATATGTACTCCTGGGAGAATACAGGTATACGTTTTTACCTTGGAAAGAATTACAGGAATGGGAAGCAAGAGGTAGATGTGGGAAGCCTTCTCAATGGTTATGACTGCAGAATTCTCCAAACTTTAGTTAGCCTGCAAGGATGCAGTACAGCGGTGCAAAACATATGTTGCTTTTGGCAGAAAACTTAGATACACTGTTTTATATTTTCCCCTGAGGTTCAAAATCAATTGAATGCATTGCATTTTAATATGTTTAAAGATGCAAATACCTTAGGAAGTTATTGTTTGTTTCAGAAATACCTGTGGAGAAAACAATTTGGAGATAGCACCTCATGATGAACATAATCTTCCTAAGTTGATTAGGATCTGTGCTAGCAGTTTTGAGGCTCAGTTATTGCTGTTTGCTGTTTGATATACCAAGACCTCCCTAATCTTCCTGTAATTACAGAATTTGTTTTTCTTCTTTCTCATGTATTTCTAATACGACACTGGTATCTGTAATGCTTCCATTATGAAAGGATTCAGTTTTAGCTTGTGAATTGTCAAAGTCTGGTCAAAGTTGGTCGCAGTGTTAACTGCTCTTAAGAGCTCTTCAGCTATTTTTAAGTAAGTTTTTTTGGCTTTCATAGTCTTTGTGCAGTTCCAGGACAAATCCAGGCAGGACGTTTTGTCCTCTAAAACTGTGTTATCTGAAAGGACAGCGATTAGTATGATGTACCAGCTACGAGTGAGTGATCAGATTTGTACTTATTGTGGGATCAGAAGTGGAATGAGGCATCTAATTTATAAGATTAGGCTTGAAGAGGCAATGAACTGGTTGAAGCTGATGGGTTGTGTCATCAAGTAGTAAAGACAGATTGCCAAGTGAAGTGACTTGACATTATAAAGAAATGTAAAACCTATATATTTTCCAAAACCAGAGTCAGTTGCTTCCAAAATACCCAGCACTGTGAAACTGTGATTGGGTGTTGCTATTCCTGATTACTTCTCTAACAGCAGAAGCTGTGGGCTTTGCATTCCATTTGACAGAATTTGACATGGGCAATCAGAAGAGCTGGTTTCTTCCAAAAAAGTTAGCCTTGCATCAGAACTGTGCCTTAGAGTGAACCAGTAGCAAAGTTCTTCATGATTCTTTAATTTTCTACTCCCTTAACATTGTGAGCCAGCCTTTCACATCTGGAGAATACCAGGGCTGGCTTAGAGGTCAGAGTGAAGGGGAGGACATATACCTTGGCTAGTGATATTTAACTGTTGGATTGTTATCCCTTCATAGTCAGATTGACACCATTAAAGCGGCTGAGGAAGCTCTGTGTTGTTTCTCCTGGGTCAGCTGACACTTGACTCCTTTCTCAGGTTAAGCAAATGTTACACTCAGTTTAAAACTTGATTTTGTATGTGTGTGTTTAATAAATACAGCAAATAGAAAATAGGAATATATATGTTACAGATGGTTAAAGAACAGGAGACAAAGTTAATATCTTCCCCATTCAAATGCCTGTTACTGAATTACTTGTTTCCCCCAGACTTTGTCATGTCTGACCAGCTGAGGATCTCTTCTTGTGCATTCTTTGCCTTGGCTGTTGTCAGATTTAGTAACAGGTGGACTTTAAAGGCAGTGATGGAACAGGTGACTTGCAAAATCAGCTTTGACAAATGGCTTCCTCAAAATTTGTCTTATTAGCCTTGATGGAGATGTATTTTAATGAGTATTCAAGCCCCATTGCAAACTTGCTGGTGTGGAACACAGTGAAAGCTCATTTGTGTGAGGAGAAGGTGTTTAGAAGGTAGTCAGACAGGGTACCAGGGCAACATGCAGCTGGGTTTTCAGAGTTGCAGCAGGGGATTCCTGACCAGGTGCAGTGTGAGGTTTTGGAATGTCCTAGTCCTTCTCTTTCCTTGGGCAACTACAGTGTCACTCAAAGTTGATGGAATTGGGCAGAAACATTGTAACCCTCTCCCGCCTAAGGTAAGGTCACCCTAATAACAGGTGCTGTCTTTGCATGCAGTTGTTTGGCATGAGGGTCTCTTACTACTTTTCATACACAGAAATGTTGGATTCAAAATCAGCGGTAGTGATTTCTTTGTGCAAAAAATCTGATTTGCAGCCAGGTATAGAAGGTTTTTCATATCAAGAGAGAATCTTGAAATGAGAACCCTGCTAGGGTTCAGGAGGATCCTCTTTGGTGACACTGAGCAGAGTGGTGTAGTTGCCACAGGGGAAGGATGGGATGACATCCAGAGGGACCTGGACAGGCTGCAGAAGTGGACCTGTGACAAGCTCATGAGGTTCAACAGGGCCAAATGCAAATATACTACACCTGGGTCAGGGCAATCCCCATTTTCAGTACATGATGGGGGATGATGTGATTGAGAGCAGCCCTGCAGAGAAGGACTTGGGGATGCGGGTTGATGAGAAGCTCAACATGAGCCAACAGTGTGCACTTGCAGGCCAGAAGGCCAACTGTATCCTAGGCCACATCAAAAGAAGTGTGGCCAGCAGATCAAGGGACGTGATTCTGTCTTATTCCTCTCTAGTGAGACCTCACCTGGAGTATTGTGTCCAGTTCTGGAATCCTCAAGGTAAGAAGGAGATGGAGCTGTTGGAATGGGTCCAGAGGAGGCTAGAAAGATGATCAGAGGGCCAGAGTACCTTCCATATGAGGACAGGCTAAGAGAGTTGTGGTTGTTCAGCCTGGAGAAGAGAAGGCTCCAAGGAGATCTTATAGTGAGTGTCCAGGACCTGAAAGGGGCTACAAGAAAGCTGAGGAGGGACTTTTTTTAAATGCTTGTAGTGACAGGATGAGGGACAATGGGCATAAACTGGAGAGGCGCAGATTTAGACAAGGCATAAGGAGGAATTTCTACGCTATGAGAGTGGTGAGGCACTGGCACAGGCTGCCCAGGGAAGCTGTGGCTACCCCATCCCTGGAGGTGTTCAAGGCCAGGTTGGATGGGGCCTTGAGGTGCCTGATCTGGTGGGAGGTGTCCCTGCCCATGGCAGGGGAGTTGGGACTGTGTGATCTTTAAGGTCCCTTCCAACCCAAACTGTTCTATGATTTGATGTTAACCACTGTTTGTCAGCTGTGTAAGAAAGGATAGTAATGGCTAGTGGTCACAACACCAAACAAACAGCAGTGAAGAGAACCTTCCAGACAAGAAGAGACATTTAAAGAGCTCTGACACAAGGGCATCGATGTGACGGTGCCTTTCAGCGTTATGAGCTGCCAGTGATAGGTCAGAATCTGGCAGTGCCCTCCTCCCATGCCCACTGCTGGCAGGGGTACAGCCCACTCACTCTGTGCTCAGTGTAACCTGTGTTTGGGTGGGCTGTGTCAATGGGGGTCCGTCAAAACCAGACCACTCCTGGCGGTCTAAGCTACTTGTTAGGGCTAGCCAATATAATGTTTGTGTGGAAGGATGTATAAATTGGAATTTTGAGAAACTGAAGGTATCCTAATGGAGAGATGATACCCAAAATGGTCAAATGACTGAAACGTGGAATCGGAACTTAAGTCATATTAAAAAGTTTGGTAGGAGTGTCTAGAATTCACGATACTGAAATGACTAAGTGTTGCTGACTGGGTTCATAAAAGATTGTAGGATGTTGCTGGAGTGTATTTTCTAATTCCTAATGTGTCATCTTCTTCCTGGGTTGTCAGCTGGGTTTATTGTTTTCTCTTGGATCTTCAGCAGAACAATCTCTTCATAAGTGTAATTAGGCAGCTAGCACGTTTTAGCTTTTTTGAATTATTATTATATTGTTCAAAAAATAGAAAAAAAATATTTCACTTGAACCATGTGTAATCCCCAAAGGGATTCGATTTGTTGTTTTTTCATGGTACCCTGTGAATGTATGCAAATTGCAATTATTGTTTCCCATTTTATAGATGGAATAATAGGTTCCTCGCTTCACAGGGAAGTGCTCATAAATACATCATAGAGTTTTAGAATGATCGTCTAAGGTACTTTGATACTACAGTTGAAGACTGTTTAAGCATCTGGAATGGGAGTGTATCTGTTCAAATATAGATTACTCAAGAAGGTATCTGGTTTGAGTAGAGCCTGGCAAGTTATCTTTTGTCTTTTTCCTTTTTCCCCCCTTCTTTCTTCCTAGGAGAAATGAGTATAGATATTTGGCAAGGTTAAGAATGTCTGGTCTTCTGTGGCATTTACCCTAGAAGTCTGTGAGGCCTTTCTGACACTTTGTTTTGTAATTAGATTCTTGAAAGCGGTTATCTATGATTTTATGGAAGCTTTTAGATTTAAAAGAATTTATTTCAGTCTTTATGCTGATCTAAAGGTTTTAGTCCGATGTCTGCATATAGTTACCATAAACAGTTATTTTTAGTCTTGCTCTGCTGTTTTCTGTTTTCATATCCTGTACACAAGCCAAGACAGCATTTTGGCTGTGAAGTGTGACCTTGGAAGTGGTCAATTTGGTTTCTGGTAACATCTGTTAGAAAACCCTGAACCTACATCTCTGAATTGGGGTCTTCTAGACTAGAGAAGAGGAAATGAACTCCTGCTCCTTTCAATGACCATCAGCTGTTCTGCTCAAATACACAGGTTGGTGTACTCTCCCTCCTCAATAAGGGAATGTGAGGGACGCTTGCTTAGAAATTCTAGGAGAGGCCAGAGGTGCTGTCATGCCTGGAGGGACACCAAGGAGCTGTTTAGGCACTTTGCTTGTTCTTCTTCAGGGGCAGGATAAGTTTCTAGGAGAGTCTAAAGCATCTGATATAGTGTTTGTCCAATACAAGAAAATAACTTTGTCTTCTTACTGTTAACACATCTGAATAGAAATTTGTATACTGGCCAAAGCAGATTCTTGTAACATTACTGTTTCCCATTTCAAATCCTTGTACATATTTAGTGTGTAGAGTAGCCTTAATATTCAATTATTTTTTTTAAGCGTGAATGGTAATCACTAGTCTTGGTTCTCCAGTGTTCTTGCAGCTTATGTGGCACATCACAGTATTCAGGTGAGGCAGATCTGGCGTCATTACAAAATTTAGTATGCCCTTTTTTTTCCAAAAAGTACAGGGAAAGAAGGAAGTCTTGATACCTGTGTCCTTCAGACCAGTAGTTTCTTTTGAGCTGTAGCATAAGTGACTGAACTCTGCAGCTGAGTTCTTTAAGGTGGGCTCTTGTCAAAATGGAGGTATATATATGTGTCCAGAGAAGAGCAACAAAGCTGGTGAGGGGACTGGAGATCAAGTCTTATGAGGAGTGGCTGAGAGAGCTGGGGTTGTTTAGCCTGGAGAAGAGGAGGCTGAGGGGAGACCTCATTGCTCTCTAAAACTACCTGAGAGGAGGTTGTAGAGAGGAGGGTGCTGACCCCTTCTCCCAAGTGACAGGGGACAAGAGGGAATGGCCTCAGGCTCCACCAGGGGAGGTTTAGGCTGAAAATTAAGAAAAAAATATTTAATGGAAAGGATCATTGGGCCCTGGAACAGGCTGCCCAGGTTGGTGGCCGAGTCACCTTCCCTGGAGGTGTTTAAAGGACAGGTGGATGAGGTGCTGAGAGGCATGGTTTAGTGATTGCTAGGAATGGTTGTACTCGATGATCCGATGGGTCTTTTCCAACCTAGTGATTCTATGATTCTATATTTGGCTGTATTGTCACTATACGTTGGAGCACTACATGGGCAAGTTCCTTGCCTTGTTAGGACCGCAGGACGAACTGAATACTTTGAATTAGTTGATCCTTGCTGCCTACCTGTTGGTCTGCGCAGACCAACTGTTGGCACAGTGATGAGTTAGCTTGGGATGCTGTGGCTTGGGATTCACTTCAGGTGGAACCTGTACAGTTGTATTCTGGTTCTTGGTGTCAGTTAAATGTGCAATTAACAATGTAGGATCTGCATCTGAATGGAAATGCTGTAAAAGTTTTGAGTAGTTATGGTGTCCTTGATTCACACAACAGCAGTAACTGGAAGTCTACCAGATCCTGTCTTCCTTCTTTCGGTTGAATTTTGATGTTTAGTAGAGAATCCCAGCTCTTTTATGCTATATTAAAATAGCAGATAATGTGTAGATTGTGTTCTAGATTGCTTTACGTCCTTCAGTATTGGTGCAATTTGTGTTGAATGCAGCCAACTAAATTACTTCAGATCCAGTTTCCTGAGGATTGTTTGACGGGTCTATACTTGTAACCTGGGTGATTGGTATATGGAAATTAAAACACGAGTGCTCACATCTCACTTCTTTACTGATAGCAGCTCAGTATGCATGTTAAACAAATGCAGAGAGGATATTGGGACCTCAAAGAATATGCTTAGTAAAGAGCTGGTAAGAAATAAATTTAGTAATTGTTTTTCTTGAAGGACATGTGGAGCAATAGAAGTAGATAATGTGGATGGGCAGCATTGTCATCTTCTCAAGGGCTTCCAGGTGAGTCAGCACTGTGAACAGCAGTAATTTGAGGCTTGTGGCTTTCCACATTGGCACGTGTGTCTGACTTGAGTGAGTCACTACCCATCACTAAGAGAGTCACAGTGGTTATCTTATGCATCCAGATTATTGAGGCTAGCCAGGTTCTGATGCTTGAATTATCTTGCCACAGACTGGCTAACAAAAAGCAGCTGGAATTAATTTTAGGGGCCCCAGACTGGTTTTGGTGTTTTTTTAAAAGCAGCTCCAGCTGTGAAATAACTAGTTTTCCTTCAGTGTCCTTCTTTAATCCTGAGGAACACGAGTCCCAGACACATTATGGCATAAAATACAGTAGCAGAAATACAGCACTCTGCTTCTAGTCTACCTGGTACTGTGTTAAAAATTAGAAGCCTTCAGAAGGCTTTACGGGGGAACTTCGTAATATTAAGACTCTGCAGTACACACAGAATCTTAACTGTCTTCTAATATTTTCTGCAGCATAATATAACATTTCCCTAAATGAGGAGCTAATACCTTTTTGGGTCAAACAGTAATCAAATGAAATAAAACTCTCTTTGAGTCTCAGGTCAGTATATGGACACATTGTAAGTGTATTTGGCTGCTTCGGTCCTGTTGGTTGCACTGTGGAATCCATGCCCTCTGCCTGCATTTTAACTGGGTCAGCATAATTTAATATGGAACTATGATAACAAAGCCAAAGGTGAAGTTCTTCTAACTTTATAGTCTATGTGTCTGAAAAAAATAGTCACTGCTTTTCTTAGACAATTTGGAGCTTTATGGGTACACTTGATAATAAGGTAAATGTCAAAATTAAGTGTGGGGAAGAAGAGTCTGCCCAAAACATACACTGGAGGGGGGAAAAAAAGGGTGGTTAATAATCCATGATATTTGTAACTAAATGAATAAACATAGCAGGAAGGGTCAATTTTGACTAAACGTTTGGTTTAGTTTGGCTTGGTGTCAAATCTTTCTGCATGCTGAAAAAAAAAGAGGGTATCTGTGTAAAGTATCATTGGTTTTAGTTCTTTGAGTTGTGATTAAGTAGTGGAATTGAGACCATTGGAATGCTATCCCAAAATTTTGATTCAGTAGTCCCAAAGCTTGTCATTCTTATATTGTTATTCACTTGTAATTCTTGGAGTGCATTGTATGCACTTTGAAAGGTGAACTGGTAGAGCAGCTGCATCACCTTCTGTCAGTGACCCTTTCTGTATGTTTTTGGCCAAAGTCAGTTGTACTGGAACAAGTAGAACAATATCTTCAGTCTATGCCTCAACTTTAAGCGTACTAATGAACTATATTTTGTGCAAATATAGAATATTCTAACTTCTAATGCAAACCAAAGATAGACAGCTGACAACGGTACTCATCTCAACTATTGTATACAAACAAACACTGGAATTTTTTTCTGCCCCAGACCAGCCCAACTCAGGCTTTTGCATTTTCATGTGCATTGCAGTATTTCATGCTCATTAAAAGGTGTCAGAAAGAACAAGGAAAAAAAGGCTTGTAAAATTATTTGTAAAGAAGAACAGTGTTTACTCCATCAATGCAAACACCTTCTCCTTCCGCTATATTGCGCCCATACCTATGTTGTAAAGTATTTGAAGTATACTGTAGGGTATGTTTATATGCAAGAGGGGAAGTATTGGTTAAATCCAGTCCAGCTGTTGGAACAGGCACAGGTTTTTTTCTTTCAGTTAGGCAGGCGGAATTAGTCTGGAATTGACTTGCAGATGCTGAGTTCTTTGGGTACCCTCTATGTTTAATCACGCTATTTTACTATCCCAGCTAAGTATTTGGGATAGCTCTTTCCTATAAGCACATATCTTCTGATTTCCTGAGGTTCCTGTAATGTTTAGTGGCAAGAGCAGAAATGAAGAATTAAAATGACCACTTATCTTCTTCTAAAGTTTGTAGATGCAGAGAAATTAGAATCAAGGAATCATAGAATGGTTTGAATTAGAAGGGACCTTAAAGATCATCTAATTCCAACCCCGCTGCAATGGGCAGAGATACCTCCCACTAGATCAGGCTGCCCAAGGCCCTATCCAAGCTGACCTTGAACACTTCCAGGGGTGTGAATTTCTTCTCTTTTCCACTTAATAGCTGAACTTTGAAAAAGCAACCAAATGCTCATCTTACCAAAGTTCCTGAAAACATATCTTTTGTATCCTTAGAATAGCTAAAACTGACATTGATGAGACAAATAACACATATCAAGGTGAGCTTGGCTTTCCCACTTCCATGGGCTGGCTGGAGGCTGATGCCTGCTGGTTAGCCTGCAGGAGAGCAGGGGTAGCCAGTGAACTGCTTGTTGGGTAGCTGGCAGGCCAACTGCCCTGGTAGTGTCGATATGTTGGCTGGCATAAAAATATCTATTCCCTACCTCCCATCTCTGTTTTTTGGACTTGTACCTCTGGCAATGGAAATGATACAAATGTGTTGATTAAAAGATTACACTCCTCAGGTATACCACTTAAAGAGGTGGTTGGCCTGGGTGAGCACCACACTGAGCTCCAGATCTCATCATTACAGTGGTAGGTAGATTTTTAGTCATTAAATGATTGTTATGCTTCAGATTGCTTTCTGTCACAATTGGCATAGCTAAAAATGGATTAAACGTTTAAAATTCATACCATTTACTGTTGCAGCATTTGATTTTTTTTTCATGTATGAAGAATGTACGTTTTTAAACAAGTTGTACTTTTTAATTTAAGAAATCTTTATACCAGCATAACAAAGGGAATATAATGACTTGAGCTTCTCAATAGTTCTCAATAGTATCACTTACACATTGAAATACTTCAGTTTTCTGATTCGTACTGTAACTGGGGATGAAGTAATCTTATCAAGTATTGAGAATTTCTTGTCTCTGAAAGTGATATACTTAAGGGACTTTAAAGTGCTTATAATCAATTAACATTGATTTTTTTTTTAAGACCTGAAGTAGAAATTTCAAATTAACAGAAGGACAAAGACTAGTTCAAGTACTTCATTGTGTCTGAGATGTAACTTGCATAAAGTAGTACCAATATTTTAAATCCTTCTTTCATAAATAGAAGGACTATTCTGACTGCTTTCTCAGATATGATTTTTGTCCTTTTGAATTAACCTGAATTTTCTTCCTATGGTCTTATATAACTTTGGCAGAGTTTAGATTTGTGGATTTTTTTTTTCCCTTGCAAAAACCACACCACTGTATTACGTATTTGCTGCAGAGAGTTTTGGAAAATATTATCTTGTTCTGTTGTGTGTTAGTTCACTACAGCTAACTGGTTTGTAATGTATTATGTAGTTAAATGATTTTTGTTTTGAACGAAGGCTCAAGAAGCCAGAGAAGCTTGCTAGACTTAATTATCTTCTTAGAATCTCAGTGCTATTCAAAACTTCAGAGTTATCTTTTCTTTGTTTACCAGGGGTGTGTATATAGTCTGTCTTAAAACACATGGAGTGGTAGTATTACAGCAGTGATACTTGCTCTTTAATGTGTTGTGAGCATCTTGTGCACCTTTGTACAAGGTTTCACAGACATTCCTGGTGAAGTATGCGTGGCTGAGCCAGAGGGCCCCAGATATTTCGTCACGTAAAAAAAATTCTTTGAATGAGCTGGCAGTAAGGGTTACTGTCTTGCTGATGATTTAGAATTTCACAGGGTTATCTTTAGCCGTTGCTTTTTGATATTAAGAGTTTTATGTACAGTTTTGTGTTTTGTCATAAACCAAGTATCAACTGAAAAATCTGAAAGGTGTTTTACTCTTCCATAGGTGACTATCAAACTGGGCTTTGAGTTTCTTGTCAGCTTCTTGCTGGAAGAAAGACACCAGAACTGAAGCACTGATCTGATGTGGATGGCTGTATTTTGTCTCGCTTCTGCTCTTTGAGTGTGTCAAAAGCAGTTTTACAGGGATGGTAGCATTCTCTGAAACCTGATTTGGGGCATTGACTTGAGGCTTGCTTTATTATCAAGGTCTACTGTCTCTTAAATCTCATCTTTTGTCAGCTTAGCAGTTTTGTGTCGTTGTGAAACACTGTTCCCTTGCAGCCCTTAACACAACAGCCCTAAAAAGTGATTTTCTTTATTGGCACATAACATTAATTTTAGTTCTGATTCTTTGAGGGAACTAGGGATAATTTCTATTTCAAGTGGAAGGTGAGAGAGGGAGTTTCTTGGGATGAAGAGCTTTGTATTTGGCTTTGGAAGAGTATTCAGAAATTCAGGGTAGAAGCGAGAACACAGATTCATCTAACAGCATCCAGTAGGTGTTTTGGATTTTTTTTTCTGGTTTATTTTATAAAATAATATACTGAGGAACTTGAAATTGGAAATACTGCTGAATATGTACTTTCAACTTGTATTTGGGTATATGGAGTTTGGTGCATTGCTGTGATTACATTAGAGATCAAACAGACTGGCAAGTAGGCGTTCTTCAGGTGGTGAACTTGGGAGGAGAACATTTGTTACAAAAGCCTAATGAACTTCAGTCTGACTTGGGTCTTGTAAGGATTGAGATTTAATGTTGTAGCACAACTTGGTAAGTGTTGCATTTGTTTCTTAATAGTAGTGCTGACTGATAGTAACTAAGTTTTACTTCCTTTACCTTGCACTTGATGTGTTAATGCTCTTATGTTCAGGAGCAGCCTCACAATTCAAACACTGCAGGAATAAACTGGCATAATTTTTGTGATTTGCAGGATTTTGCCTAAGCAGAGTTCTCAGTTTCTGCAATTTGGAGTCTGATTTATTTATTTTTTAAATCAGAAGGCCTACCGTATCCTGGGCCGCATCAAAAGAAGCATGGCCAGCAGGTCAAGGGAGGTGATTCTGCCTCTCTATTCCTCTCTTGTGAGACCTCACCTGGACTATTATGTCCGGTTCTGGAATCCTCAATGTAAGAAGGATATGGAGCTTTTGGAATAGGTCCAGAGGAGGCTAGAAAGATGATGAGAGGTCTGGAGTGCCTCCCGTATGAGGACAGGCTGAGGGAGTTGTGGTTGTTCAGCCTGGAGAAGGCAAGGCTCTGAGGAGACCTTATAGTGACCGTCCAGTACCTGAGAGGGACTCCAAGAAAGCTGAGGAGGGACTTTGTAAGAAGTCTTGTAGTGATAGGATGAGGGGCAATGGCTATAAACTGTACAGAGGAGGATTTAGGCTTGACATAAGGAAAAATTTCTTCACAATGAGGGTGGTGAGGCACTGGCGCAGGTTACCCAGGGAAGCTCTGGCTGCCCCATCCCTGGAGGTGTTCAAGGCCAGTTTGGATGGGGCCTTGGGCAGTCTGATCTAGTGGGACCACATTGCAGGGGTGTTGGAATTCGATGATCTTTAAGGTCCTTTTCAACCCAAACTAGTCTATGATTCTCTGATCTCATTAGGCTTCAGTTAGCATTGCAGATACAGGTTTTAGCAGATGGTTGTCTTTCCAGCCTGAAAGCTGGTAATGAATCCATGGGATTAAATTGCAGAAGTATTTTCTATTCTCTCTGTTTTAGCTGACCTGTGTTAGCTGGGGAAAACATTTTACTCTTCTACTACTACTTAAATCTTTTGTAAGTGTCTGTTGATTTCCTACATGCTAGGGCTTACAGGTAGTATAAAAGTGAGTTTTTCGTGTATAATCTATAATTGCAATGACTGACATGTATGAAGTGGAGTCTGTGGTCTTAAATATATTGATGTGCAATATGTTGGGGTCCTGAAGAGGATCACTAGTGTCATTGAGTTAGAAATCATGTCAGCCTGCCTCTAGCTGATCTGACCATGGTAACAAAGTTTAACTGTCAGAATGCACAGAAGGCTCTTTGGGAATCTCAGTCCTGTGTATTTGTAGGACGATTCTAGCCCTACCACTGTACTACTGCTTCTTGTATGATCCTAGTGACCTTGACATGCTGAATTTTTAAAGGTGCTGTGCAAGCATCTGACTCTGCAAGACTGAGAGCCCCTTAGTTCAGTGTAGGCCAGGTAACATTCATCAGTTTTGTGAGGTTGAGGCTAAATAATAATCTGCAATTATCAATTTGCTTGCTCTGTTAAGTGGATAAACAGCTGTGGACTTAGTGATGAGTAGTACCTAGCCTGTCTTTAGGAGAAAGGAAAAAAAAATGTGCCAGAGCTGCTTTGAAAGAGGAAGGAGATATTATAGTAAGTTTAAAAGGAAATACAAAAGAATAGATAAAACGATAAAACCCAAGTAGTATGGACATGACCTTAAGATGGGTATTAAGACTCAGAAAACGTATGCTACAGATTAGCAAAAAGTCCATGTAGTTTGAAGAGGAATTGTTTTTGAAGAATCTTTCTAAAGAATGGTAGCTTTCTGCATGAGGAAGAGATTCTTGCACATTAAATGTAAAACCATAATGTTGTAGTCAAATGTTTGACAAAAGGGGAAAAACTAGTAAAAAAAAAATATTGAGACAGAATTGCAGTAGGGTAGGAGCAGTGGGGCTGAAATAATGGAGGTATAAAACAAAGATAATTGAAAAGCTGAGTGAGTTGTTTGCCTTTAGAAGGCAGCTTATAGTCTTCCCAGTAGAGCCTTTATGGATGAATGACTCTGAGGAACTGTCCTTAGTCAAAGCATTGTTACAGGAGGTTTGAAAGTAAATTGATGAAATGAATAGTAATACTTTGCCTGGAACTGCAGTGTATTTCGGTTTCTTTTTCTAAACCAAAAATATTAAGCTGCTGAACTGTTGAACACAGCACACGTTCTTTCTTAAATCTGCCTTGCTTCCAGAAGAATGGTAGGTGGCAAACGTTATGCCTGTCCCCTAAAGAGCTTCAAATTTGGTCTTTTTTGATGGATAGAAAATGTTCTAGATCATTATCACATAGATAAATGAAAAAGTGTAGTAGAATTCTAACTTGTGCACGAATTTAAAAATAAGTTATACCTTGCATCTATTAAATCACTGATATTTCAGATTTGGCATGTGTGATACCTGTTTTGGGGAAAAAATGCTAACAGACACTCAGGTTAACTAGTTTGTCATGTGATGGGTTATCCCTTAAAATTTTAAATAAATGGGAATAAAAGATTAGATTTTATAGTGTGAGAGGTGGGGGGGTGTATTACTGATGAGAAGTTCCATAAAGGACTGTCTAGCACATTTGGAAAGATCAAGGAAAGGAGCTTTTATAGCAGAAATCTAAACCAGCCTTGCCTATGGTTTTTTCCATTGAAATACAGAGTTAGCATAGGGACGGAGGATTGAAAAACATTTCAGAGCTATTCAGTGCCCTTAAATTTGCAGTTTTTAAGATAATTAAAATATAAGTATCTACTAACAAGAAATATGAATGACTGGTCTTGCTAGTTGCATGCAATGACTTTTCAGGTTCTTCATTTGTCCATTCCCTACCTACCCTGTGCCCTCTCATTCCTCAGCAATCCAGTCCTATCATATGGAGCTTTTGCAGCAGGCTTGGATGGTCACAAGAATCAAATGGTTTAGCCAGATTATGAGGGCTGGGGGGAGAAAAGCGTAGTTCTGGTGGATGCTGTAGTGCGAGTGTCCTCTTACAGCAATGAGGGTGTGCTTTGTTTACGGTAGTGTAGTTCACACTTGTAGATTTAAAAGAATTGTGTCAGTTTACTTGAGTGACTTGGTTAATTGAGCACTGAAGAGGCAGACAAGCCTTCCTTACTCTCAAATTAGCCTAAGATCATTAAATTAATATTGCTGTGCAAGCTGGTTGAGAACAGTGATGTTAAGATAATGTTCTAAGCAGTGTAACTGTCATGTAGACCCATGGTGTGTAGTCTGCTTGTTTCATTTACGGTGTTTCCTTAGATGGCTGGTGGGAAGTGCTGGTGTTTTCTGCGCACTGCTGGTCTTCACTGATACTTCTTAGGTTATGGCAGTTATTTGCCCTAACTCAATCAAAAGGAATGCAATTGTGAAGGTCAGTAGCAAGGATAAGATAGAAAGTGTTCTGAAAGGCTAATTTTAGTTAGTGTGGGTGATCTTTCTAGGATGCCAACAGTCATCCAAACCCAGTTTTCTCTGAATTGCCTTCTGATGGTGTATGTCTTTTCCACTGATTGTAAAATGAACCTAGGGTGATTGCCTTTCTAGGCTAAAATTGTTCTTCCTCAGTCCTGTGATCTCTTTTAGCTGAGAAGTACAGCAACATTGCAGGGAATGTGTCCTAAGTGCCTACTATCTTTAAGGAACTTAATGAGTTTATAGGCTGGTTTTCCCTTACCATATTAAGGCTGTAGGTGCTAAGTAGACTGCGGTACCACTGTGTGACTTTGTTTCCTTTTCCCACAGGTCTCATCTTCTTGTTTGCATGGTGCTCAATTATCTTCTGTCATTCACTGTTGATTTTGTCCAGATAACTGGCATAGGTTATGTGATTAGGTTGTGGATGTGATCATGTGTGAGTGTGAGATTGTCTAATCTGTATCTATTGCTTCTTGTGGTGTGCACATGCAAATACCTGGAGAGTCATTCCAGTGAAACTCCATCAGGAATTCCGTGGTTTCTGCCTTTTGGGATACTTATTGTGGTTTGTAACAGTGCTTTTCTATAAAGTGTATAATGTTCAAAGCTACCCCTGTGAAAAACCCAACACAAAAATCTGAAAACAAAACCCCAAAAAAACCTCCTGCATCTTGCTAGGTAAGCCTGAGTTATAAATTACGCACACTGTTTTCTTAATCTTTTTGATGAATAACTGCACTTTTAACCTAGGAATAACTGACTCCAAAGCAAAACAATTTTTTCTTTACCTATACATTTTATTTATTTGTTTATTTATTTATTTATTTACAGACTATGAGAAGACACAGAAATGAAGTTACTATTGAGTTGCGGAAGGTAAGTCTGCTTTTGTGTATCAGCTGTGTTACTTTGCTAATAATGTTCTAGTGTCTTAGCTGGATATTTTGCTGTAAGCTTTGCTTTATGGCCCCAAACCTATATGGTAAAGTTGTATGTTTTTACATGACCAACTGCAGATTCTACTGGTAGTTTTACACTCCAGCTCCTTATACTCAGTACAGCAGAACAGTACTGCTTTATTTCATTGTATTGCTTGGAAATAATCTATATTCAGTTTCTTTACCAGTTCTCATATTATTACAGTAAAGCTGCCAGCTGTTCAAATGTTTAAAGTCTCTAAATGAGAAAAGGGAGGGTTTTAGCATTGAGGAAGTGTTGAGTATTCATTTATATTGTTTTCTGGAAATTACTAGTAGAGAGAGTTGATTTTAGAGTTTTGGATTTTATTTTTTTTTTTTTTTTTATATACTAATGAGTTAGCATCACCGTAGCTGGCAAGATAAAGACCATGAGAGATAATCTAGTTTGGTCCTCTGCCTAAATACAGGATTTGTTACACCCTTGTCATTTGTAACAGCCTTTCTAGAGAACTTAGAGATTTGCTGCTGGAGGACATTCTCATGAGCTAAACTACTCTTGGGCTATGTAAGTTAAAAGAGGGGGTAAACTTGCCTGCCTTTGGCTGCCTTCAGTGTATCTGAGGATTGATACTGGCCACCTTCAGTTTTATCCTGTTCAGGCAAATTCAGTTTTCCTTGAATATTCTGTTGCCTGAAAGACTTGGTGCTGCTCCCCAGATCCAGACTGCCTGTATCTTTCAGAGAGTGAGGAAGTCTAGAAGGATGCAGGCCACAACTGAGGTTTAAATGGGACAGTGAAAAACAGTTCTTAACATAATATTCCTATTTATATTAAGTATGTAGGTGACTTCTCTGAGGTCTGTTGTATCCTTTGGACGCATGCTACTACAGAATGCAAGGGTAATTGTTTACATTCTCTATTTGCATAGTTATCTGTTAATTTTAAACAGGATTGCTTCATGTCTTTTGAGTTGCATCTACTTTTTCCAGACTTTTAACTTGAATTCCCGTTCTATACGTCAGTATGCTTCAGGGCATCCTCACCTTGGTACCACCCATATTTTCTAATATTTTCATTAATGACTTAATGGAAATGTGTACTTTTCAATGTCCCTGATGTAGGCCAAGCTCCTTTAGGAGCTCCTCTAGGCTCCAAGACTCTCCCATCTGATGCATATCTCCTTAGTCATTGATAATCTGAGTGACACCTATTTAATCTTACTTAATGTAATTTTTTTTTCTTTATTTGCAAACCAAGAGAGAAGACATAAGATTTGCTAGAATCAAGGTGAAGGGTTTCTATAGTGAAGTTATGTTGATAGAAGTTAGCTTGACTTGTTTTTGAGAAATGTGGTATGCACAATTACCTGGTTGTGTAGAAGCTACCACAGATCTTGTGCTAATATTTTGCCAGGATCCTTCTGCTTTTCCTAAAAAAGGGACTTTTTTTTCCTTTTCCTTTTTTCAGGTTTTATAGAAAAACTTCTGTATCTTATTACAATATAAAACAAATTTCTAAGAGTTATCCTGAGACTATAAGAATTAGTTGAAGAAATTTAATTAGACTCAGATGACTAGAACGAGAAAAATCTTAATACTTACGTGAACATCATGTGTCATCTAAAAATTGTTTAATGCTTTCATAGTTCCCTAATCAAAGGAACTAGATGAAGATGGCTATAAACTGGAGAGGGACAGATTTAGACTACACATAAGGAAGAATTTCTTCACCATGAGAATGGTGAGGCATTGGCGCAGGTTGCCCAGGGAAGCTGTGGCTGCCCCATCCCTGGAGGTGTTCAAGGCCGGGTTGGATGGGACCTTGGGCAGCCTGGGCTGGTGGGAGGTGTCCCTGCCCATGGCAGGGGGTTGGAACTGGATAACCCAAGCTATTCTGTGATTCTGTGAAGATGTCTGAATATTTTGTGTAGCTTAAACTGGCGATGGCCTGTTCAGTACTGGCAGATGACTGAGGCATGGAGAAAGCAACTTTTATGTATAGTGGCACATACGAAGTGAAATATTAAATTAGCCAGGTTTTGCTTAAAATGAGGTTCAGATAATGAATTTTGATATTTGAATTATCAGCAATTGAAGTTTATGCTGACATGTTATAGGCCCTCTCTGTTCAGAACTAGCTTGTTGATTCAGTGTAAAACTGCCTGTATAACTGCGAAATCCGTATTGGGAAGAGTCATTCATAGCACTTGGGCAGTTTGTGCCTGCTGGCAGAGCAGTGCTCTGAAAGACACCTTAGCTAATGCTGGGTATCCCTATACATCTAATTCAATTGATACATGCGAGCATCCTGCTGCAGTCGTTGGAGAGAGCTTTACAGTGAAAAGTGAGAATTTTATTTTTAATTTAATTCACATAATTATTTTTTTGTAATAGGTCACAATTTCAAGGCCATTTTTATTACAGAAGCACAGTGAGGAGCAAGTCATACACTTAAGGCAATGGATTGTTTTGTGTGAAAGGAATCTTGTACCTGCCAGTAATATGTGAGTGAAAATGAGGAAGAAGCAGCCTTTTTGCTGCCAGTGACTTTTCACTGAAATGCAAAGATCAGTTACCCAGTTAGCAAAGCCCAAGTGCTGTATGTAGGTCAAGCTGTAAATCAGAGTGAACGGCAGCTGCAGAACTTAAGACTCAGGCAGTTATGCCCTTCTGGAGTATTTGGTGAACATCTTCCACTACAAAGACTTGAAGAAACCTGCTTTAATAAGAAATCTATCATGTTTTTGAGTTGTTTATGTGCAGCAAATGAAGTGGTGCTGGTGGGCAAGTGGTTTGTCAGGGGGAACTCTGTGGCAGAAGTGAGACCATTGATTCTGGTACAGAATTGGGGCTGAAATGTAAATGGATATATTTTAGTAAGCTCCAGCAGTGGCAGGGATCAGTTTCATTGCTTCTGTCTTCATCGTTATGGCTAACGTTGCTAGTCTAGCACGAATATGCCAAATTCCAGAAATGTTTGTGTTGTCATGACCTTAGTAATCCACCAGTGCCCCTTGGAAAAAAAAGGGAGTGTCTTTCCCTTTATCCCAGCTGTCCAGATGCTGAGTGTACGCCTGGATTTTGAAGATAACAGGCAAATGAAGCATATTCTTGGTGTGTACAATTGAATTGCTGCACAGTCATGGGTTTGTTTAGTATGCTTTTGTGTAGATTTTAAATGAATGGGTCTGGTGAGGTTGCTCACATCTCTGATATGTAAGATTGTTCAATGCTGTGATTCTTTTATTTATTCAGTTTCCACATGCATTAGTGAGGTGTTCATTCTTTTGCAATTACAGGCATCTAGTTGCATTTGCAATACATTCTGTATTTCAAGTATATATTATCACTATTCAATGTCTTCATACAGTGCCACAACTCTTATTCAGATAGAAACTTTTTAATTATTATTTTACCAATAACTTATTTGGCTAGGAATTGAGCTAGCAAAGCTATCTGATCTAAACCAGTAGCACTCATCTTGCAGAATCCTGGCCAAAGCAGGGTTTGGCACTGCTGGTCAGGTACCCTTTCCTGATTCTATAAAGGCCTTGCTGTATGTGGGTTTAACATGTTTTGGGAATGGACCTATCACATTTCTGGAAAGGTGCTCCCTGGCTCTGTTGTTAGTGCAACAATGTGCTTAAGAGCTTAAAAGTTGCCTGTCTGGAAAGAGAATTTGCTATGTAAGGATGTGGATATTGTTGATGGAGGCTGTCAAGGGGTTTAAAATGTAAGCATCTCAGTGTAGTGTCTTGCTGAAGTCTGATTTAGAATGTTTATCATGTAATTTCAGAATCACAGAAGCCTGAAGGCTGCTCTGTTAGCAACAGAGACCCTTGAATTAATTGGCTAACCTAACTGATCAGTTTCACTGTACAAGGGCAGTAGTCATTAGGATTTGGTTTAAGATTCCATAGCTAAATGAAATCTCTAACACTATTGCTGTGAGAAGTCCTTGTGTTCTACACGCTTGGTTTTCTGTGAGGAGGAAGCTTGACTTGGGCTGCTTGTGTGCCTAGTAGGTTGTCCATAGCCAGCTCAATGCTGTGGTCATTGAGTTAGATGCCACCCTTCAAAGAAAGCCTTGGCACTCCTACCCTTAGCAGAAACAGAGGATCCTGCCCTCCTTTTCCTACTAAATAACTGGAATCCTAAGAACTTCCAGGATCTCTCACAAAGTTGTTTGGTTTTTTTTTTATCTTTCTTGGCAAACTAAGTGCCCCCTCAGTGCTCATAGACATAGACAGTGCTCATGAAAGCTCTAATTGCCAATTAACTTTGATACAAGGCAAAGCAATTATTTGCTAAACACGAGGTGGATCAAGGAGCCATGGCCACAGGTCTTTTTACCTGTTTGTCTGGCACACTGTACTTATCCTTGCTTTGATCTTTCTTAAATCAGATTACTTATGTTCGCAGTAACTCCTAAATAAAGTAGTGAGCCTTGAAGAAAGAAGTTTTATCTTCATCTTACTGGTAGAACTAGGTTGGGGAAGGTGTTTATTTGGTTCTCATGAAGTCTAAGAATAGAAAAGATAATGTACATTTTTTATATTCAGGATACTAAAACTTAGTTCGGTTACACATGTTTTCCAGTTCAATGTGAATGTATAGCTTTTCATTCACTGTAAAGTACATTTTTCTTAGGCGTAAGTCTACCAGCTTCAAAGAAACATCTACAGTTGCAGGGAGACTGAAGCACTATTAGTATGTTCTTCCCTTTCGAGTGTTAGTAGCACGGAGTCTTGGGACAGAACTTGCATTTACCCTGCCTTGACTGATTCCTCAAAAAAAAAAAAAAGACCTAAGAGAAAAATTATATTCTCAGTGTTCTTCTGGAGACTTGAAGAAAGCTGTAAAGAAATTCCTCAGAGGCTTGTTTGAATTCATGTTAGTAAGAGCATGATTTTTCCTAATGTAACTGGCCTCAATCTTGGTATTGTGTGCTTGGGGCTGTTAGGACCCACGCTGACGTACGCAAGTGTGACTCCTTGAGTTTAGTCAGCCTACTCATCTTCTAACCAAACGGGAACATTGTGACTACTGTCTCTTGTCACAAAGGTGAGTTAGCAAAACTCAAATGCAGAAATGTTTCCTTTGTCTTCTAACCACGTATCTTTAGCTATGCTTTATATCTGAAGAATAGACTTGGAATCTGTTTGACTGCCTTTGGATGCAAGGGACCTAATTCACTAAGCAGGTAGGATGTAATTTTGGTATGCATACACTGTAGGATCACCAGATGGACCTGTTCAGCCTACTTACAGTTTTACAGGATCTCTCTAAGTGTAAGTGGGTTCTAAGACAGTGAGTAGAGCAACTAATGGTCCTTTCCCAACCATTAAAGAAATTGAATCTTTCCCAGGCTTCATATCCAAGGCCTGTTAGTAGAAATTCACCCAGGCTGGATAGCCCAACTAAGGATGCTTTGATTACAGGGATATTCAGTAGAGGTTTTCAGCGCCATCTGTTCATCGCGATGAGGTTGGAGTGGTAGGCACTTTCTTCATTGTAGACCATGGCAGATGCTCTCCCCCACCTTCAAACCAAATTGGAGATTTACATGTAAGTGAAATCTTGAAGTTCAGCTTTGTCTGTTGCAACAGTAGCAGCTTAAAAAGGACATCTAGACAACCTGAATTCAACTGACCTCTATCATTGCCCTTGTCCTTTAGTCTTTCCAAGGATGCGAGAGCAGGAGTTTTCATCTGTGATAGCTTGTTGTCATCTGTGATAGCTAATCCTAGCTAGCACTCTAGTTCCTAATGTTGAGGTGTTCTTGAAGTTCCACTCTTTGTTCAGAGGACTCAAACATCTTAACCCTCATAGCAAAAGAGCTTCTTCCTACTAGCCTCTAAGTTTCTAAAACTTTCCCTGACCTGAAGAAGCATTTTATAATGGTGTTTGTTGCCTGTGGGCAAAGATTTTTTTTATTTCTCTTACCTTTTTTTTATCTTAAAGCTTTCCAACAGAGTTGGAAGTTGCTGAAAAACACATGTAAAGTAATATTTAACCTTTCACTGCTTCTTCAGAGTATCCAGCTGGCTGTGTCCTATAGTACCAAATGAAATGCAGTGCATAGCTTGATAGACATCATCTTTTCCCACAAGGATTCTTCTCTTGTTAATCATGTTGTCTTTGAAACTTGCTTGCATTGATAAGTGGTTTTTTTTAAAATCCTATGACCATCTCCCAAGAAGTATTGGAATCTGCAGGATTTGCATGTTTACTGTTTGTGCAGCCTGACCTTCCCACTGTCAGTAAAACAAACAAAAATTCTTAACATATTATCACACTGGACAAGAAAGTGTACTCATGATATCATCGCTGTTCTTTCTAACCATTTGGCTTTTTTGCCTGGCATGTATGTCCACAAACCTTTTGTCTGTGTGGAAACCTTTGAACACTGCTGTAGAGTGATCTCTGTCGGCATGTTGACAAGCTCATAACCAGCAGTCAGGTGCTGTTTCTAAACTTTCAGGCTTTATTGCATGTAGCCCATGTGGTTCTGGCAGTGGTTGAGCATCTTCCCTTTGAAGGAAAGCTGCTTGGTTTTGTTGGTGGCAAGATATAAATCGTCATCAGGGATTGCAACCTGATGCCCTTCTCTTTGAAAAGTCTCTCAGCAGCATTTGAGTAAAGTAGCTGTGCCCAGATCTGCTCATTTCTCTTCAGCTTCACCACAGGAGCCTATGGAAGAAGCTGATGCTGTGTTTAGGCAAAAACTTCTGACTTTGTCACAGTACAATAAAATGCAAGCATTTTAAAGTCATGCCAAGGTGTAAATCATGTTCTTTTACTTTGTGCAGGGGAGTGGTCTATTACTGTCTATAGTGATTTGGGAATTGGACACCTTTGCAAATGGACATATCTTTTTCAAATAGCCTTAGAGCCAATTGTTGGGACTGAAAGTTTCTGTGAACACTTTGATGTCATAAGAAATGCTAATAAGAATAGCTTTTCCTTAAAGAAATGTTTAATGCTTCTCAATAAGTACTAACCTCTCTTCTTCAGCCTTGATGTGTTTTTCAACCCAACCATCTGCAAAGAGCGAGTAGCTACAGGGAATGTTCTTGCTTGTTCTTAGTTTGCCTGGCCAAGGCAAATTTTTTTCTAGAGCCCTTTGCGCCACAGTATGACTAACAGACTGAAGGTGTCTCCTACATTCACAGACATTTTGGGATCAGCCTGTGGTCAGTTATGTCCTATGAAGTTCAGCTTTTTCTCCTGTAGAGGGTAGAGTATATTGACATTAGAATATAAAAGCTTACTCACACTTATCTAGGTTGAAGGTAACATCAGGAACTAATCTCTTAGGCATACTTGAGTTTCCAAAGGAGTTGGATAGTTGTGTATGCAAGTATAAAAAGTTCTCTAAGGAACTATTAACTTGCTTGCTCTCCTTCACTCAGTTATGATGTATCTTATGGACGTCTTTAACATGGAAGGCTTTTCAATGTTACTGTGTCTTACCATACTAAGTTTTCCAATTAATCCAGTGCAATCCAATGTTTTCCTCCTACCAAGAGACTCTGTCCCATAGTGGGATTTAAGCCTAGATTATGTAAATTTGCTGGACCAGAGTTTGAAATATTATTCCTTTGTTATCATCTTTACTGTTAGCAGCCTTCCAGTTGAATGTCTGCATTCCAGATAGCTGCAGAACTGGTAGCTGGAGTTCCGTTTTCTCTCACCTCTCAGCCTGCTGCCATCGTTAGAACAGTCCTTCAGTGTGTGTTCATCTAGGGATTCACTGGACTTTTCTCCAGGAAATGGAGTTTTTGTGAATAGCACTATTTGCTGTTTGGAGATGCTCACTGCATCGATTTACTCATAGACAATTGCTTGAAGGAGAGAGACAAGCTACTTATCTGTTCTTCTATAACTATGTGTTCGTTTACAACCTGACCTTCTTTCCTCTGTCCAAGTCCCTAAGAGATTTCTAGGGAATTGAAACAGCTTAGAAACAAACACATTCATCACCTGTTTTATATCCACAAGCAGAGGGAATTTGTGCATGCCTCTAAATAGTCTAGGAAATCATTTCATCTAATGGTATTTGTATAGAAGTACACACACTGAATAAAAATGAAGTGTGCGTTGAGTAATGGTTTACAGGCAGGTACTCTTTCTGAGGCTCTTTGGGTGAAGTGGCTGGAATAATCCAGTGCTTTGTCCACTGGCTTGCTTTAGGCTTACTGCCTGGTGTTTGTGGAAGGTGATTTTCCAGCTGTTTGGCTGCTGAAGGCCATGCAGCTCTTTCCTGCCATTCTGTGAGGATGCTGTTCAGTCACCCACAGTAACTTTGCTTCGTTCCACCTTTATTCTCTGTATTCTAGCTGCCACCATCCTGGTATTTCCAGCTATTTAAGAGAGGATCTCAAGATAAATCTTCATTCTCGCTTTCTGGAGTAACTGGATGCTGTAGCCCTTATGTTACACTCTAGTAGAGGCACAACTCTGACAAACACAGAATCAGAACAATGTAATTGTATATGTTGAAGAGACACGCCTGTACAGGGATATGCACTCATATTCAGTACCACTGTTGTTGTACTGTGACTTTGCTTTTTGCATCTGAGAACTTCCAGATCTTTCAAGCTAAAAAATGCGTTATGTGGTTTCAACTGTTTCTGATTGGTTTTGGGGGAGAAAAAATACTGAGGGTGCATGATAGCTGCAGCCCATGTGTATGTCAATATCTAATGTTCTTATCAGTTTTAATAATGTGATCTTTGTTCCAAGTGGATGCCATCTATTTAATATGAACACAGTTGAGAAGGCTTTTGACCTTATTTAAGTTTCCACTTACAGTAGCAGTGAAGTAATATGGTTTTAAGTGGCTTGTGCATACCCTCTGTATTTTGGAGGGATTTCAGTCACAGCTCTACAAGGTGTACGTTCTGTGCCAGTGTAGGTGCTTTTGTGGACAACAACACAGAATGGTGGTGTACCAGTTTCTCACCTTGAACGTGGGGAGAGCTCCTTAAGGTCAGAGGAATCGATGATGGGGCAATCTGCTAATACATTCCTACATTCTTGAGAAGTTTTGCCTTTTTTTTAATTACAGAAGAAGTGTGAAAATAACAAATGAGATAATGTGTGACATTTCCTAACTAGTGAAAGAAACTTGTCCTTCCCAGTTAATGATATAATATCAACCATTTAACTTGCTCCAGCAGGTAGCTGGCAGTGGTTCTGCACTAAGACCCCTGTTCCTTCATGCTGTGGTTTTTCAGTAGACAGTGTCTGTTGGGCCAGTGTGCACCACCCTCAAAACTAAATATATCTCCCTGTACATTCATGTACTTGTTGATTTGGTCACTATTGTGAACTGTGATGATATCTCTGAGTGGGAAGAGAAGGGCAGGAGAACTGGAGACATTGGGATGTTCCTTCAGCTTTGGTCCCATCTCCCAGAATTGGCTTATTTTACTGTAACAGCACAGCTGATCCTGTAGGAGGAGTAATCCATCCAAGGCCCTTCCTCATGGTGAGATGTCTGTAGTAGTGTCCTGATTTTGGCTGGGATAGTTGGTTTTCTTTCTGGGAGCTGTATGGCACCGTGTTTGAGATTCGGAATGAAAATAATGCTGATAACACACTGATGTTTTAAGTAGTTGCTAAGCAGTCAAGGACTTTCCAGCTTCTCATTCTGGCCTGCCAGCAAGAAGGCAGGGGATGCACGGGAAGCTGGGATGGGATGCAGCCAGGACAGCTGAACCACACCGGCCAAAGCGGGGATATTCCTTGCCATACAGTATTATGCTCAGTATTTAAACTGGAGGACAGGGCCAATGATGCCTGCTCGGGACAGGCTGGACATTGGTCATTGGTTGGTGAGCAGTTGTATTGTGCATCATTTCTTTTGTTGTTTATTATTATTTCCATTCTGCTGTCCTATCAAATGGTTCTTAAAGGAGCTTAAGCTGGAGAGTGCTGTGTTTTATTTCAGAAATTAGGCTAACAGTGTGAGTGGGAAATACTCCAAGTCTCAATGTACATGAAGCGCAATACTTTACACACAAGATGAAAATACTTATAACCAGGGAACTTTGAAGTAGGTTTAGCTGAAAAGTAATCTTACACTGAAAAATAATTTGTTGTGTGTGACTAAATGTTATGTCATACAGATCTACATGTATTGTAAATATCTGTTAGAAAATTCATCCCCAAACTGTAAGCTTTAATTCATTCAAGTGTCACAGATTGACATAGTTCTATCTGTGATTAGCAGTCTGTTAGATTCTTACAGCTGAAATATTGCAAATTCTATTTGCCGGTACAAACACCTTTAAAAAAAACACAGTCTTAGCTAAACAGTTATTTTGAAAGGGGTCATTATAATGTCACCCCGTACTAATAAATACTGTCTTTATTTTTTGTCATTCCTTCACAGAACAAAAGAGATGAACATCTTTTGAAAAAAAGAAATGTTCCACAAGAAGAAAGTTTAGAAGATTCTGATGTTGATGCTGACTTCAAAGCAGTAAGTTCCTTGAATCTGGAATTACTTCTAAAACTTTGCTGGTGTCTCAAAACACCTGGTTTTATTTTAAGATTAAGTCTTACAGTTATTTGAAAGCAAAATTGTGAACTGATATGCTGTAATTAGTTCGTATTAAATGTTTAAAAATAATGTAATTTAGCAACAAAATTACTAAATAATTTTTTTTTCTTTTCAAGCAAAATGTAACACTAGAAGCTATATTGCAGGTATGTTACATTTAACTTTTTTTTTTTTAATTTGAAGTGCATGCTCAGTGAATTTTTATGTTTTACTGTTGATTTTTGGTTTACTTTCTTTTTCAGAACGCCACAAGTGACAACCCAGTGATCCAACTGAGTGCTGTCCAGGCTGCAAGGTAAAAATAAACAAAGGCACAAAAGGGACCCTACAGGAAAGCTGGGGAGGGACTATTTGCAAAGGATTGTAGTGACAGGACGAGGGGCAATGTGTATAAACTGGAGAGGGACAGATTGAGACTAGACATAAGGAGGAAGTTCTTCACCATGAGGGTGGTGAGGACCTGGCATAGGTTGCCCAGAGAAGCTGTGGCTGCCCCATGCCTGGAGGTGTTCAAGGCCAGGTTGGATGGGGCCTTGGGCAGCCTGGGCTGGTGGGAGGTGTCCCTGCCCATGGCAGGGGTGTTGGAACTGGATGATCTTTAACATGCCCTTTAACCCAAACTATTCTATGATTCTATATTTCCAGTATATTTTTTTATGATGAAAGTTGCTTATTTGTTTTTTACATTTAATTTCACAGAAAACTCTTATCCAGTGACAGAAACCCACCTATTGATGACTTAATAAAATCAGGAATTTTACCAATTCTGGTAAAATGCCTAGAACGGGATGATAAGTAAGTATACTATAAAAATGTTCACATTTACTGAAAGTCTGCATCCAAAAAAAAAATTCTCACTATTTCAGGTGAAATTGGGGATTCATAGCACCATACAATCTAACACAGTGGATCGCATTCCATGACAGCAAACTACAAATTCTCTAGGAGTATTCATTCTGCCACTGAAATGTCATTTTATTTTTTTAGACCTTGCATGAGTGTATCCAGCTAAAAGAGGAAATGTTACTGAATTTCTCATTGCTTTTGAATATTCCAGACGTTTTTTGTTACCTGTTTTAAAGAAACCCATCTTAGACATATTGTGTGTCTTTATGTAAAAGCAGAGAACACGCCTGGTTGTGAACAGGGTTCTTCTCTTGGCCAGAATACGTATTCCACAACTCATGTGCCCTTATTCAGATAGATGGGGATTGACACATTTGAGGTAAATGTTTTAACCTGTCTTTGGTCTGAGGCAGCCATAAATGTATTTACAGTATTTCCATTTTCAGTGTTATTTCGGGAGCTAGAAACTTACAAAATGCAAATTGGCATTTTGGATATAATCTGGTGGTTGCAAAAACACGAAGTGTGAATAGCTTTGTTTCTAGTTGCTTGGAAGGCAGTTGCCAATAGTGTTCACATCAGGAGAGCATTTTAAAATGGGTCATGAATGCCTGTCTGCTCTAGAAGTAGATGGTTCAGTGCTGAGAAAATTCTTTTAATTTGAATTTTATGTCTAGTTTTTGTATGATTTGCCTTTGTAAATATTTAATAAGCCTTTTGAAATTGAACTCACTATTTTCTTAAGCAGTACTTTTAATTATGATTGCTGTATATGGTAGAGGTAAATTCTGCAAAGACTTTGTATAACACGTTGTTAAAGCTGTTGTTCATTATAACTGAAAGCTTATCACAAGAGGAAGAAAAGGAGGACTGACCTAGAGCTAGAATTGTAATGCATTTTCTCCTAGAATGTATGAGTTTATAAATAGCTGCTGTCAGGTATTATCTGTTTTTACAAATCCTTATTTTACACCTCTGTGGCCCTACTATCAAACTCTTCTCTGATCCCATCCCCACTTAAAATGCTTTGGGAACTAATGTGCAAAAAGCTTAAAGGAAGCAAGTGCTATGTGTATATATATCTATAAAAACCATAATTGATAAAGACCCCAAAGAGGACATGAAAAAGTCACCTAACAGTAAAGCCAGACACCTTATTGTTACACCAACCACAATAAACTATAAACTTTGATAACTTTCTGAACTCCTAACCTTTAGAATTTCCTTGATCAACAGTTTCATGAAAACTGTTTTACTAAACTGCTGTTGGCATAGACAACAGCTAACAGGCATCTTGGAAGAGATGTTCCCCCTGCTTTCATAATGTTTGTAACTAATTTTGTCTGCATTTAACATATCAGTTTAAATACAGGTCTGTTGCTGTCTTTTCATACTGATGCTAGATGTTGCATCCTGATGAAGCAGAAAAGTGTTGTTATCCCAGTATACCAGCTTGCATTTGGTCTGGGGTGTAATATTAGAAGGGACAAGCTTTTATTAGTTATGGTCAGACATGAACAACTTGATCTAGTGGGATGTCGCTCCGAAAGGCAAGGGGGTTGGAACTTGATAATCTTTAAGGTTCATTCCAACCCAAACTATTCAATGATTCTGTGGTTAATTTATTGAGAGCTACTCATGGCAACAAGACAGTTTCACTTTTTTCACTAAATATGAATGATGCTTGTATCAGCTGGATATGAACAGCTCTTTGTTCCTCTTTAGGGAGATGTAATTAAATTTTGTGATGAGGGATGCTAGAAATCTTTTATACAGGAGATAACTAGCTGTCTAGAGTAGCAGTCAGCTTTGCTGTTTGGGAAGTGCTTCAACAAGCATTATTGGTTTGTTTGTTTGTTTTTTTAATTACTAATATGAAGTCAGGGTGGTGGTATATGAAATCTGATTTTTTTCTTACAGCTGTTCTTCTGAAACGTCCAGGCTTAGTGTCTGGGGTTTTTCTGAAGAAACTTTTAGCCCAGTGGCACTGATTACACATAGCTGTATCCACCCCGAGATACTCTAGTAATGTTGAAGTGAACCATAAAATAATCTGCAGATGATGTTTCAACTTACTACTATACAATTATTTCATTACAGTCCTTCATTACAATTTGAAGCTGCATGGGCATTGACTAACATAGCATCAGGCACTTCTGTACAGACTCAAGCTGTTGTACAGTCTAGTAAGTATCACCCTTTCGGTTTGGGGGAGTGGTAGATGTTGTGGGGAAAAGGGGATATTTGGATAACAAATGTCATTTTTTATCAAAGCCATTAAAATAATAAATGAACGTCTATCCTTTCTCAAAAAAAATTTCTACATTTGCTCTTAAACATTAAACTGTTTGTGACTGATGATTAATATTGATGATCTCAGACCTGGTTTTCCCATAAAGAAGATAAAGAATGACAGTTGATAAAATGATTATGACAAAAAAATATTAGTCCTTTCTAGTTCTTGGGTTGATTTCTGAAATCATGTACTATTAATTCCTTCCCCTATGACTAAAACTTACGTTGGTAAGTAATTCTTTCTACCTCAAATGTATGTTCGTAAATCTTATTAAAGTTGTTAAATACGTATAGTTATGTAGGGTCACCCATTATAATGCAGAGGTAAGAAACTTACCATCCTTTCTTTTGCCACATAATTAGCATCTACTATACACACCATATTGTTTGTGCTACGTAGTTTCTTGCTTAACCAGCCTGTAAGATTTCCGTTATGAAGAGAGATAGGATTAACTCTGAAGTTAATTGAAGATAAATTATTAACAATGATTTTTGAGGACTCCATATCTATAGGTTTTATGTATCGGCCACCTTTATGCAAAATACAACACTGTTATTAGACAGGATACTATAGATAAGTAATTTTATAATAAATTATCTTGACTTACTCGAGTGTTTTTATGTGGGAAAATGATAACTTATTTATTTGATTTCCTATTTTCAGTAGATATGAACCTGCATTTCATATTAAATGCTGTTCTGTATATTTTAATAGCTACTAAGATATCTTAATAATTTTTACATTCTACACGGAGAAGTTACTGGATCAGTAGAATAAGAATGCTTATCAAAATGAGTTTTAGTTAAAAATAGAAGTCCTTTATAAAAAAAAAAATAAACATCTCTAATTTGTTTCAAAAAACCCTGATGTGATTTGAGTGCCTCTGTTCTTGGGTTGCTAATCTTTAAAAATCAATTCCCAAGTTTATTCGTCCTTCCCAACTTGTTCATTGGTTAGTCATTGTTTTCTTCCTTTTTCAAGTCCCACAGTGTTATCACATTTGAAGAAATTAATCTAATGAAAAGGCTGTTTATAGTATTAGCTTTGCAGAAAAAAGAATCTGGAAAAAGTCTTGAAATAAAAAGAAAAGATAGAATGAAAATGTGCAGCACATCCAACGCATTGCTGTTACCTGAACAGTTACCAGAAATTCAAGCTGGAATATCTCTCCCCCAAAATCTGTTTAGCTAATGCTTGAAAAGAAGAATATATGAAAAAAAAATACTTCAAAGAAGCAAAAAGCATTTTCCAAGCTGTTCTCCTGAAGAAAAAATGTAAAACATTTAGTCTAAAAGTCTTTCTGCTTTGGCTGGGAGATGACTAAAGGAAAACAGCATCCAATTCTACTCCCTTTAGAAAAGGGATGGTGTGAGGAAACAAACTAATAGGCTCTTGCAGCTGTAGAGGAGACTGGTTCAGTCTAAATACCTAAGAATGTGGCTTTCTGCTATCAGGAGGGACAGATGGCAGTCAGAAGGCCCAGCCAAAGAGAAGCGCTATAAGCACAGAACAGATCTTGTCAGTAGCCAGTGTGGAGCAGAAGTAATTAATTTTTTGAGAACCGTAGATCAGAAAACCTGCAACACGCGCTTTCATAGACTGTGCTCCTGCCAGAATGCTGTTAGGAAATAATATCATTCCTGCTTTTGATAGCATACCAGGATTCTAGTCTAATATAAACTACATACTTGACCGTCCTCTCTGAAATATGTTGAATACATGTATGGCTGAAGTGGTAGTCTCAGTGATCATTGAAAAGGAAGCAAGAATATTCCACTTGAGCTAATAGAAGTGGGGTGATGGTTACAAGAACTGCCGGAGTGTTCTTAAGCAATGATGTGTTGCTGTCCCTCCTCACTTGTCAGTTTTAGGCAACTGCTGAATTATTCATCTGTGGTGGGGAAGGAATTTTAGGTTGTCTCTATTCTTCATCACTCTGTATTTTTCAGGAAGCTGCATCAGGGGATTTTGGCTCATTATCACATGCTAAATTATCAACAGAATATTGATTCATAGTTGCTCACAAATTGTGTTGCAATTTTCTGATGCTAGTTTGACCAGAAAAAAACAATTCTTTTAACAGCATCTATATTGTCCTAGACATAAGGAAGAATTTCTTCACCATTGAGAGTGATGAGACACTGGCACAAGTTGCCCAGGGAAGTTGTGGCTGCTCCATCCCTGGAGGTGTTCAAGACCAGGTTGGATGGAGCCTTGAACAGCCTGATCTAGTGGGATGTCCCTGCCCATGGCAGGGGGGTTGGAACTAGATGATCTTTAAGGACCCTTCCAACCCAAACTATTATATGATTCTGTTTTACTTTACTCAGATAGTTTATAAGTATAGATGTAAAGAATTGCTGAAAGAATTAATACCTTTTAAACAGTATGGGTTGTCCAAAGGAAAGTAGTTGCATGGAAATAGTAGATGGGTGGTTTCTTAGCTCTACTAAATATATTTGATTCAGCAGAGACTGATTAAAATCAGTACCACTTCCTTAATCTGATATTTCGCCTGCGTTATATATGAGCAAATTAAAATGTGTTAGTATTGGCAGATGGACGTAAATCTTCACTGCATGTGGAAGCTAACTATAGACACCTCTTGGGAGGAAGCTATTTTCTTTTAAGTCGAAATGTGAAGGACATTTACATGAGTAGGCATATCATTCTGCTAGGTATGCGTTGTGAATTACCAGGACATGAAACCTTGCACCTACGTCCCTGAGACTCTTGCATATCACTTTGAGAAATGTGGGGAAATGTTTGCACGTGGGGAGCATTGTTGTTTGAGAATTCCTTGTTCTCAAGTCTGATTTTTCTTTTTCTTTCTCTAGATATATGTAGAAATGTTTAACAGAGGTTTTTTAATGCTCTTCCTCGTAGAAACATGTATCTCAGTACAAGGAATGGTAGTGAAAGTGTGTTGTATTAATATATCAAAGTATTGCACAAATATTCCAGTAAAAACAAACTTGATCTTTGCATTCCATAGATGCAGTACCCCTCTTCTTGAGACTACTTCATTCACCACACCAGAATGTTTGTGAGCAAGCTGTCTGGGCTCTTGGAAATATTATAGGTAACTTCTGTTGATGTTATAATGATTTTAATTCAGGGAGTGTTTAATTTTAGAATTTGAGTTTTTGAACATTGGCATTATCATATGAGACTATGTTTCCTCTAAATTCTATGGCTTATTGTAATTTTTCATGTGGCCAGAATTACAGATGTGTATCCTATTTTTTTTTTTTTTTTAAAGAACATTATCACTTGCTGCACAAAATTTTAACAGGATAAATTTATGATTTATGTCTCGTAAAATATACTTACATACCTGTATGTATGTATATTTAATTGAGTACAAACCATTAGTAATAGACTATTGGTGAGGAAACATAGAATTTCAGTATCCCAACATGTCATTGCATACATTTCAGGATTTTCCATTTGTAATGTAATTCCTTTTACAACAATTTTCATTTCTGTAGGTGATGGTCCTCAGTGTAGAGATTATGTCATATCACTGGGAGTTGTCAAACCTCTTCTGTCCTTCATCAATCCCTCCATTCCCATCACCTTCCTTCGGAACGTCACATGGGTCATTGTAAATCTCTGCAGGAATAAGGACCCTCCACCGCCTATGGAGACAGTTCAGGAGGTAAATAAAAAATTACAAGACAGATATTTTTTTTTATATACTCTTGACTAGAGGCCAAGTATTTTACGTTGTCATACTATGAATTTATGCATGATATTGCCGCTGTCTTCTGCCACTTACCAGTTGTTAAATGAGGTAATGTGACCAATTTGATGCTATTGACTAAGGCTGTAATAAAGGTATTTGTAACATCTGAAACCGAGTAAAACTGAAGGCTGATGAGCCATATATTAAAATGGACGCAACAAAAAATTAACATACTATAAAGTGTTAATGTACTCGGCACTTCATCATTTTATCAAAAAGGGCTGCAAATGTGATTCTATGTATAGAGCTATTAAAATGTAGTTATCTTCAGTAAGAGGAAATGTAAGTAAATTAGGAATGTAGTGCAGTTTGTGTTTCAACTAGCTGTGAATGTGCAGGCACTGTCAAGTCGCTGTTTGAAAAGAGAAGCATCTCAAAATCCTTTTAAAGTGGTGAACACAGCAAATGCGGTGTTTATAGAGTCAACATAGCTGGTGAAGTGGTACTGTTTGGCTGGACTTACAGTTGTATGTAAAGTTCTTCATTATAAGATAAATTACAAAGCGTAGATACAGATTTTGAATCCATGTGAAGTATAATATTGTTAGCAACTAATCTTTAATGAAATTTTAAAAACAAAGCAGAGAAAGTGGAACCTTTTACAGGAAATACCTTGCTCCTAAACAGTCTTATTATATCTCAGTTTTACATTTTTTCCATATGTGAATACAGAAATATAATTCTACTTTAATCTAACAATGTTTTATATATTGATATCAGGCTAATGATTTTTGTTGTACTGTGTGATCAGGCCCAGTCAACATGGGTTTACCAGAGGCAGGTCCTGCCAAACCAACCTGATCGCCTTCTATGACAAAGTCACTCGGCTGCTGGATGAAGGAAAGGCTGTGGATGTGGTCTTTCTGGACTTCAGTAAAGCCTTTGACACAGTTTCTCACAGCATTCTGCTGCGGAAACTGTCAGCCTCTGGCCTGGACAGACACACACTCTCCTGGGTAGAAAACTGTCTGGATGGCCGGGCCCAAAGAGTGGTGGTAAATGGTGTTAAGTCCAGCTGGAGGCCAGTGACAAGTGGTGTCCCCCAGGGCTCAGTGCTAGGTCCAGTCCTGTTCAATGTCTTCATCAATGACCTGGATGAGGGCATTGAGGGTACCCTTAGCAAGTTTGCAGATGACACAAAGCTGTGTACAAGTGTCGATCTGCTGGAGGGTAGGGAGGCTTTGCAAAGGGACCTGGACAGGCTGGACCGCTGGGCAGTGTCCAACGGCATGAGGTTTAACACGGCCAAATGCCGGGTCCTGCACTTAGGGCACAACAACCCTAAGCAAAGCTACAGACTGGGAGAAGCCTGACTGGAAAACTGCCAGGAGGAGAGGGACCGGGGGGTGTTGGTCGACAGCCGACTGAACATGAGCCAGCAGTGTGCCCAGGTGGCCAAGAAGGCCAATGGCATCCTGGCTTGTATCAGAAATGGTGTGACCAGCAGGTCCAGGGAGGTGATTCTCCCTCTGTATTCAGCACTGGTGAGGCCGCTCCTTGAATATTGTGTCCAGTTCTGGGCCCCTCACCACAAGAAGGATGTTGAGGCTCTGGAGCAAGTCCAGAGAAGAGCAACAAGGCTGGTGAAGGGTCTAGAGAACAGAACCTATGAGGAGCGGCTGAGAGAGCTGGGGTTGTTCAGCCTGGAGAAGAGGAGGCTGAGAGGAGACCTCATTACTCTCTACAAGTACCTGAAAGGTGGTTGTGGAGAGGAGGGAGCTGGCCTCTTCTCCCAAGTGACAGGGGACAGGATGAGAGGGAATGGCCTCAAGCTCCGCCAGGGTAGGTTTAGGCTGGAGATTAGGAGGAGGTTTTTCACGCAGAGGGTCATTGGGCATTGGAACAGGCTGCCCAGGGAGGTGGTTGATTCACCTTCCCTGGAGGTGTTTAAGACACGGGTGGATGAGGTGTTGAGGGACTTGGTTTAGTGTTAGATAGGAATGGTTGGACTAGAAGATCTGATGGGTCCCTTCCAACCTGGTTGTTCTGTGATTCTGTGTGGTAACAACGCTTCCAAAATAGCAGGGGTTTGTCTTAGCTGTGTTGTTTGCTTGTTTTCCCTCAATACATAATCTTCTCTCTGTGTGTCTTTGAAATACAGTACTGTCTTGTATTTTTATAAATTTTAAGCACAATGTATGTATCTTCTATATACTTTGAGAGAATGACCAGCTACTAGGAAGTGTGTGAATGCAATATGTTAATGCAATCTCAGGCTAAGCTTGGATTCATGATTTTACAGCCAATTTTATTCTGCTGTAATGACTGATTAACTTCTTTTCAGATTTTGCCAGCGTTGTGTGTTCTCATTTACCATACAGATATAAACGTAAGTAATTTCTAAAGTTTTAGATATTTAGATTCTTTGCTTTCTCTAGAGAGAAAATATCACAAGGTTGTGTTTAAGTGGCAAACTTGATCTGGTGTGTTAATTTATAAGTAGTGAATGCACAAATTAATGTAAAGACACCAGTTTTGAAATATCTTTTTCTAAAAATATTTTTTCATCCTTTACCTTAGAAACTATATTTGAAAAAATCTTATCTTGCATCACTTCACTTTGATTCTACCCCCATCTGTCATTTTGCATAGATGTTATATAAGGCATATATAGAAAAAATACATGCAATTCTAAATATTTGTCCAATTAACTATTGTGATCATATGAGTAAATCTGACTTTTGTAACCTATTGGGTGCCTGACTGTTACCTGTGTAATTAAAATAGTGTCTGAAAATATACTTAAGTACACAACAATGACAACAGTGACCTGTTGCTATGTGGCTTCTTTTAACAATTTTTCTTCAGGTTTTTAAAACTAATCCTTCACTATTTCCTGTATTGCTCATCCATGAGTTCATTTTCTGAGTAAAGTCCTACAGGAGTGGACTTACTTCGGAAGTCTTTTAGTTGGGATTTCAGGTTGAGGGAGCTGTGTTACCTAAGGGGCTACTGAGCTATTCTCCTGTTGAGACTTTGTAATGTCTTTTATTCTTGCTCCCTATAGTCATCCTTTTTCCATTCAGGGAAGCAGGAATTGAAGCCTTGTGGTGGCTCTGGGGATTGAGCATAAGATTACTAGAATTGTCTTCTGTTACTTCCATGCTGTGTTGTTGGTGTTTCTGTGATGCCTTTAGTGGTTAAATGGTCTTGGCTCCACAAAATACATATTTGCAAAGTTTTATTTGGGATTTTGCCAGGATTTTCCCAGTGTAACGTGAATGGGAGACAGCACACGGTGGCTTCCCAGTTCTTGATTTGGACAAACCTGAATGGAAATTCATAGCAAAACCAAATATACTTCTAACCTATAGGCTTCTTTTTCCCCTGCCAAATTTGAAAGCTTTTGCAAGCAATGATTGTGTGAGAGCTTCTTGAAGTAGACATGAGACTGTGATGCCCAGTTTTGACTGATCTCAATTAGGGTGCCCATCTTTTTGATCCTGAGAGTCAGGTGCTAGTTTGGAGGTACCAGTCTGGTCCCAGCCTCTCTGTACTGGAGCAGCAAACCTGTCTTTGGAGATGAGTCAGTGATGCAGGTAGGTCAGTCAACAGTCCTATGAACACTTCTGGTGGCTGTTGCTCTCATCACCTACAGGGCTGTGGGGCAACAAACTGGTAAGGCACCATCTCTCGCTGCTTCTGCTGTGATACTGGCTCCACTGCAGCATGTTCTGCTGTCCCTGTGGTGTTAGCAGGTGAGGTCAGCAGCAGGTTTTGTCAAGAAAGTATTAGGTCTGTACTCTTTGGTCCCAGAGCTGGATGGAGGCAGCTTGTGGGTCAGGACTTCAAAGTCCTTCATATGTTTCGGTGCTGTAGTATTTAGCTATTTAATAGCTGGAAATTTTAAAACTGTGTCTATTTTGAAAGTAGATTAGATCTAGGTACCTTGACAGATGTTGTGCTCAGTGGGGTCCAGAGTTCTCTTCCTGCAGTTCCTAACATCATCTCTTAAGTGATGGGATAGCTCTCTTCCTGCTGGCTTTGTTTCTGCTTCAGATACTTTTCCATGACTGTAACTTCTGTGGCTTTATTTTTTTGAAGGCTTTCAAATCATGCTTATCAAGTCATTGGTGACTTAATGTTTATTTTCTTTAGGGTGCTACGGCATGATAGTCATTTCTTTGTGGGTTTTCACGTTGCTTGAAGTTGCTGTGGATTTTAATATGACGACAAAAAGACATACGTCCAGAATAGTTGGCAGTTTCACTTCAGAACTGCACTGTGGTCAGAAATGCTGAGGTGTACATAAATGGATTAGGGACTAAGGAGTCTTAGGTATTCTGTAATCAAAAGATAGCAAAGCCAATAAGTTATAGCAGTGCTAGGGGGCTGGGTCAGTATTCTCTTTAGAAAATTACTGGCACAACCACTTATCTGTCTGAGCTGGTTGTCTATCTTTGAGATGCAAATCAAGTCTAACTGTTTACCTTTGTGAAATGCCGTGTGCTGTCATCTTATGCACCAAAATGTGGTATTTAATTAAAATTCTTGAGAGAAGACAGAAATTATTATTATGGAACAAATGACTCCAGTTTTTGTAGCTGTACATAATAATGTAACATTTTAGTAATTGGGTCCTATTGTAATGTTTGGGGTTTTTCTGTAACTAAATTGCATGCTCTCCTCCCACCCTGGACATAAGGAATGTTGATCGCTAAATTAAGACTCCATTATATGGATTTTACTGTTCAACTTGTAAACTATGTTCTTTCCAATTTGTAGATCCTTGTGGATACTGTTTGGGCCTTGTCCTACTTAACAGATGGTGGAAATGAACAGATACAAATGGTGATTGATTCAGGAGTTGTACCTTTTCTAGTTCCACTTCTGAGTCATCAAGAGGTTAAAGTTCAAGTAAGTCTGGTTGCTGTTGAATAATCCTTTGTAAGTAGCTTTCTAAAACGTGTGCCTTAGCATATTGATTAACAGAATATGAGACGAGTACTTGTAGCCACTTCTGTTGCAGGTAAAACTGAACATAAATGTTGCCTAAACTGGGGTGAAAAAAGACAATTGAAACAAAACAATTCTAAGTAAAGTGACAGGTTAAACATTTACTTCTGTTATGTGATTACCTTTTGTGTACCTTCCTTTTGTAGTCTTAAAATATTTAATGACACCAGGTTCTACGTTTTCAAATTTCAAGTTAATATGCACTTTTTTTCTGTTGCTGCTTACATGGTTGTGCATATTCTATCTGAATAGCTTATGGAAATAAATTCATATTTTGGGACCTTTAGAATGTTAAGATATCTACGGATGCTAAGACCTTTTAGTAAAGTAAATTTCTAATTAGCTACAGAAACTGAGCTTGTTTGGTAAGTTTCAAAGACAAAGGGAAACTTAAAGTGAATTGATTGTGTGGTTGGTTTTTGTAAAGCAACCATTGTAATTGGGAACTTTTTATGTGTCTGCGCATTTGTCATGTTTGCTCAGTTTGTATTTTGGGTGAGACATGGCTGTCCGGAAACTTGCCAGACAAATTCACCTGGTGAAAAGGAATTTCTCTAACACTCTATCACATGTAAAGCCTTTGCTAACCAATACATAAAGACCAATTTCTGAAAGCCAATAAGAAGAAAAGTTGTTGTGTTTTGTTTGAATTCTGAATGGAGAGTTGAATGGGGAAGTGAGCAACCTTAGCAGACATAGTCAAAGCCTAGAAACATTTAGTGTAACTTAGGTCAGATATGTGTTGAATCAACTCTTCTGTTTTAATATTTTTCTAATTTCTAATCTTTACTCTTTGAGTTGAGCTGCAATGCATCTATTCACTAAAAATAGTATACTATGAGTTTCAGTGTTGATGAAACAGTAGTCATTTTTAGGATGTAGCTCTGAAGATGAAGTGCTAAACTGTGTTTTGCTAAGTGGCTTTATAAAGAGATGTCTTAAAGTGATCTTTGTTTTAGCATAAGTGACAATAACGTCTTTAATATGCAATGGGTTTTTTTTCCCCTTTTCGCTTCGGATGTTCAGACAGCAGCACTGAGAGCAGTAGGCAACATAGTAACTGGTACAGACGAACAGACACAAGTTGTTCTCAATTGTGATGTTTTGTCTTACTTCCCAAATCTCCTGACACATCCAAAAGAGAAGATAAATAAGGTATGAATTGTTTCTTCTTAACTTAATGTTTTTGTTTAAGAAATAAACGGTGGCCTGTAGCATATTACGGAAGAGTTTCTTATGGCTATTTCCAGTGTGTGAACAATTTTCTATAAAGGTGCAGCTTTTGAGGCTGGTGAGGACAGGGCTAAAGCTGAACGGGTATAGCGAGGATTGATGTGTTGCTGTTGGTGGTGCCCAGTGCTTTTGGGGAGGACTGATGGATTTTGCTTTAGAGCGTGATACTTTTTTTCCTTTCATTTGCAAAGTGATTAACTGGCTACCTTGCATTATAGTTTTTTAATAAATGAAGAGCATTGGTTTTGCTTGAATTCAGTGAGTTGAGTAAGATTGATTCAGTTTTTCCACTACACTTTTTCGTAATGGAGTTTGTTCTCTTGCTCATCGTCACCTTCAGGGACATAGAGAGTATCACTGTCCTTTTCTGAAGTCTCTCCGTGCACTTCCTGTTTTTCCTTTTGGCAGAAGTAATTTCACTGCTGCAAGGACTGGATGGAATGAGGAGACTTAGATGAAAGTGATCAGTGCCTTCTTTTCCAGAGCTGTGTTTTATGTTTTCTGCTTTTTTGATTAATCATTTTGCCATCTTCCACTGCAAAGATGGAGCTGGCTGAGGAGGCAGCTTTTTTTGTTCAGCTTATGTGACTCCCCCACTTAAATTTCCCCTCAACGGTACGGTATGTGCGAGGAATCTGTTTCTTCAGGCCCTGTCAACTGTCAAGAGTTCTGAAGAAGATACCGTTGACAGTTGAAACTGCTGTGATTCTGCCTGCCCTTCTAGCTCGCACAAAAGAATGATGAAGAGCTGGTTTTGAATGCCAAGAAGGGAATTATTTTTGTATAAGGGGAGTCTGGAAATGCTTCAAGTGTGTTGTGAGGGACAAATACAAACATCCCTGAAAAATTGAGCTCATTACATTTGTTTTTTTCCTATAGTAGTACTTAATAACTGTCTACTTGCCACATCTGTTTGTCTTTTACTTAAGATTGGAACCTTTTTAAGATGTTCGGGATTGCCTTGACAAGTTGTCCCTTTGTAACCAGGGATTTGTAACTGCCATTAAATCACTCTTAACTATGCTGAACTAACTGAAGGAGATAATTGCCAGGTGAAGCCTCTGGTCTGAGTCCTGTTTCATAGAATCATAGAACAACCAGGTTGGAAGAGACCCATCGGATCATCTAGTCCAACCATTCCTATCAAACACTAAACCAAGTCCCTCAAGACCTCATCCACCCTTGCCTTAAACACCTCCAGGGAAGGTGAATCAACCACCTCCCTGGGCAGCCTGTTCCAATACCCAAAGACCCTCTGTGTTTGATATGTGGATGAGCTTTGTAAGCTCTGCTTCATGTTTGGGGAAGAAAATCAGAGCTGGAGTTGAGCTGTCAGCTGGAATAAGTTGTTTGTGGTTTTTTTTTTTTTTTTAATAGGAGGTTTTACAAGTTTTTCTATTTCCTTTGCAAAACTGATTGAAAGTTTAAAACATACCTGTGGCTCCAGCAGTGTGAAGTGGATTTAAGGTTTACATCAGGATTGCTCCCAATGTATGGAGACATTCCTTTTATAAATAATAATCTGGCTCTGTGAGATAATCATATTAATTTTACACTGATTGGCTCTCACAGGGCAATAAAAAAAGTTTGTGTGCTGGAAGTGCTTTGGGGAGGAAACCTGGAGGTTGTGTTTGATCATGGTGCAATTTCAGTTTTTGGGGTTGTTTTCTTTAGTTTGGTGGTTTGTGGGCTGGTTTTTTTGTGTTTTTTTTTTTTTTTTTTAAATCTGTTAACTATTTTTTAAAAGTGTTTGCTTTTTTGTTGTGTCCAACTGTAGGAAGCAGTTTGGTTCCTTTCCAATATCACAGCAGGAAACCAGCAACAAGTTCAGGCTGTAATAGATGCTGGGCTAATCCCTATGATCATACACCAGCTGGCTAAGGTCAGTCAAACTATCAGCTATGCAAGTTGTCATTCTCTTTTTATAAATCTGACACGAGGCGTCTGTGATTTTGAGTAATAAGCTTGACAGATGTTTCCATGCTGATTTTAATGAGCTATTAATTTTATTTCTTCAGGGGGACTTTGGAACACAAAAGGAAGCTGCTTGGGCAATTAGCAATTTGACAATAAGTGGGAGAAAAGATCAGGTATGTGTAGTGGGATTTCGCATGGTCGCTGAAACGTCGCACATGCAGCCATTTGGAAGAAGCCCAATGTTAAAAGCACTTTTTGTTTTCATTATTTAGGTTGAATACCTTGTACAGCAAAATGTAATCCCACCGTTCTGCAATCTACTCTCAGTAAAGGATTCTCAAGTGGTACAGGTGGTGCTGGATGGTCTGAAAAACATCCTGATAATGGCTGGTGATGAGGCCAGCACAATAGCTGAAATTATAGAAGAGTGTGGAGGTGAGTGCTTATTAGGCTTCTAAAAAATTTTGTTTGCTGGATATTATTCTATCTTCCCCTTGCAGATGTTGGTATTTATTACAGCATTTTTTTATTGTGGGTTATTTAAGTAAGCGAGATGTTTGTAATGAGAAAAATTACTTTTTTTTTTTTCTGGTTAGTTTGGTTTAGGGAGCCTCACATTAGAGAAAATCATTGAAGGAGCTTCTTTAGTGTTTTAGATTTAAACTTCTTTTCATTTGATTATTGCATATACTTCATTCTGTGGTAGAATACGCAGTTCTTGCTTTACTTTATTGCCTTGGCAGCAGTTAGGATAATTTCATTACAGACCAAAGCGGGATGAGGAATCAGGCTTTTGGATATTGGAACCCAAGTTTTAACAGATGCTCATTAATGTATTATAGTAAGCTAGCAGTAAAGGGATGCTTAAACTTCCCAGTGAAGTTCTTTTTTCCCCTTGTATTATGCCATTCCCAATTTGAAAACGGAAATAGGGTTTTAACCTATTCATTGGTGCGAGATTTGTCACCTTGTTGTTTTAAACCTGTATGTAACTCACAAATGAAGCCACTTCATTTTGGTGATGTACAGAAACACAATGACTGGAACAACAACTATGTAGTAGCTTATGTATGTAGTACATGCTGCGTATGTCATTTTACCAAAAGAAGAGAGAAGCTTCCATTATTCCTTCGTTATAAAACGTGGTATTCCATCACATGCAAAGGTTCGCAAATTGTGTTAGACACTATTTGCAAACTGAGCGGCATCTTTTCTAACGTTTTTCAACAGTAATATTTCATTCTATTCCTTAGTTGTTTTCAGAATAGTTAGTAAGTAGTTTAAACTTACAAAACTCTTCTCCATTTTATTTCATGCAGGGTTAGAAAAAATTGAAGCCTTGCAACAACATGAGAATGAAGACATTTATAAACTAGCATTTGAAATCATAGATCAGTATTTCTCTGGTGATGATGTAAGTATGCTAAAGATGGAAGAGTGTGTGTGCTGTGCTGGTAGCTTAGTAAGTACGTTGTCGTTGTTCCTCAGTTCCAAATGTCACGAACATAGTTTATCTGGGAAGTCAGATTTCCCGCTTCTTTTTCAATGCAGCTTCCCTTAATTAAAAGTCTTGGAAGAGTTTCTCAATGCCAAGAATTTTCTTTAGCAGCATCAAAATGACTACTCTGATTTTTTTCTCACTGACATGTAAATTGACACATGATTACTTGTGATGAGGATCTAAACAGTTCTCTGGTTCTCCTTTTTACTTTCTACTGTGTCACTCTGAAGGGGCACATGGATCCCTACTTTCAGATAGATTGTCTCTGTAGTCGCTCAGTCCAGACTCTGCATTGAAAAGTGTCATTAAAACTGCAACACTTTCTGCAACTGGTTTGGTTTAGACCATCTGATACTTTCTTGTGTCCTGATTAGGTATTTTGACCCTCTGAATTCTAGCTCTTTCTGTTACCAGCTGCTCATGAGTGCCTTGGAAGCATAACAGCAAGCAATTTGAAGACAAATGATAATTACCTTTTCTAGGCCATGCAAGGTGTCTGTAGTTCTGCAGCCTAGCGTGCTGTCCCTAGCTGCCAGCTCTAACTTCAAAACTCGTCGATTTTCAATTCATGGATCCATCGTGTGGTTGCAAAGTTAGTCACCAGAAGCTTAGATACATGAAAAGTTCTTTATGCTTGTGTAATTCTGTGAGCAGTGTCTAACAGTCCAGAATGACTCTGAGATTTCTGTAACTAACTAAAGAGCACAGCATAGTTGATAAAGCTTGAAAAATGCCTATTTGAGGTTAGCACTCTCCTCAGTGTGTTTACTTCTTATGTAACCTAATGCAATTTAATCTATCCCTGATTTGTTAAATTTACCTCCTTTAATCAGGAGAAGACTTTACTGCAGATTAGTTTTTATACTGTTACCACCTTTTCTGAGGCTTCTGAAACTCAAAATTGTAGAAATTCCATTATTGGAAGTTAGGAGTTAAAACATAAACCAGATTTTTTTCTATGTAGGAACTATAAGTAGGAAATAACTTCTGTTGTTTGAGGACTGATGTGTAAAAAAGAAAAAAAAGAGACAAGAGGAGACAAGGTTGGTTGTTAGCCTGCTTGGCAGGGTTAAAGCTGACTGCCCAGGAGTATTCCTGCGTTCTGTCACTTCAGGGTCTACTGTATTCTCATGAGATGGTGCTGGCTACTAAGTATCCCTTCACTGTTAGTCTCATCTACTCCTTTGCTGAGTCCTGTAAAGTGCAGGAGCGCATACTTTAGGACCAGCACAAGTTGCTTCCTGACTTCATTTATTTGGTGAAGGGCATGGGAACCTAGGTAATGTCACTTTGTAGTACCCTACCAGAAGGCAGAAGTGCTGATAATCAACCCACAAACATTTTACAAAGCGTTCTGAAACCAAATTCGATTTTCATTTGGGTGTGATGTGCTCCATTCTTCCTCTGGAGGATTGTTGCTGTCACCGAATGCCTTAATATCTCCTTCCATTTTACGCATTGTCACTCAAAGTAAAGAGAAACAAAGATTTTAGGTGAGTCAGTTCTGATATCCATATTATTTTGAGGCTGGATCTCAGAAAGCTGTTTCAATTCCACACACAAGAGCTCTTACCTTCTTCAGAGTAACACATGGTTTGAAACGAGGCATATGGTTCCTGCTGCCTTATTTGTAGAGGCAGTGTGTTCAGATGCAGCTGCTGATGTGGAGGAGGATAGGTTGGGTTTGAAGTTGTGCATATTGATGCTACTGGCCATACTATTTGCTGTTCCTAGGGGCAGTAAATACCTAAATTATAACAGCTGTGGGTGAAGCTGGATACTGATGCCTTTTGTTCCGTATCCATAGAGTAATGAAGTGCTTCTGGTTAAAAAAAATAATACAGATTACACTTACTCAGAGAAGTTTTATATAGCTCTCATAAGTAGTTCTAAATCCTTCAGATTCTGATAGGAGATACCGAGTACTCTTTTAAGCTTTATATAAGTATTTCTATCAGCTGCCACTAAAAATTATTTCCATGTTGAAAGAAAATGGGAGAAAGTGCAAAACTAATTTTGGCATTCACAGATTAGCCAACTCCAGAAGTACTAAAAATTGGCATTGAAATTAAAGTCGTACAGCTAAAATAGCAGCTGCTTTGGCCAAACAGCAACCCAGTCTCTAACCATTTCAGTTTTCTCTTTCCTTAACGGCATTAGAACGGAGTTGATGTGTTGTTCTTTTTAAACATATTGGAGGAATTGAATTGCAAAAACTGAACTCATTTTGTTGCGGCAATATTTTGAAAAAAGAAAAGATGAACTTTTTGTGAATCTCTTCTAGGTGTACTGAATGGTGTGGAGAATTGGCCTCTCATGTATTTTTCTTGTTGCATTTTATAGATTGATGAAGATCCCAGTCTCATTCCTGAAGCCACTCAAGGAGGTACTTACAACTTTGACCCAACAGCCAACCTTCAAACAAAAGAATTTAATTTTTAAGTTCAAAAAAGTGCAGCTTCTCTGTCCCACACCAGTATGAAGCACCACCAGATGGCTACCAAGTGAAGAAACAAAAGGCTCCAAGACACACATGCCTCTTCATTTTGATGCTTCTAAAGCAAGCCATGTATCGGTCACTTTGCAGTTGCCAAACGTCACTATCACATGGACAATAAATGCATATGCATGATCTCTTAAACTGTTTCAGAATTCTTTTTAACAGTCCCAACTACCTTTTTTTGCCTTTTTCCTGGTGCCACATGCTGACAACCGCAATCTGCAGTTTTGTTAAGAATATTCCATAGTGGTGGCACATTGGCTTTCCACGGAAAAGTAGCTTCTTTGGAAAATGGTGCGCTGTGGATCAAGACACTTTGGTATGATGCATACATTTGGGAAGACTTTACAGGGGCCCAGTTTGCTCTGAGCCTCCATCATCATCCTCCACAAACATATTTTCATATACTTTATGTGGAAGAATAGATTCAAAAATGCAAGCCAAATGAATTTCATTGGTGAAACTGAAATAAAAGTAACTTTAAAAAAAAAACACTTGGCAATTGATTAAACACTTAAGTTTAAAACAAACAAAAAAAACTACTTCAGCTATCAGTAATTGATGTGTGTTCATTAACTGCCTCAGAAACCAGGGTTGGAGAATGAACTGTAGATTTGGACTGGTAAAGCTTTCTTCATTATACCTAATTTTTGAGAACAGCGAGCCCTATTTGACCACTCACTTCAGCCTGTGTGTTCCTGCTGTTTTGAAGTAATCAAATGCTGTGCATGGTATTTTACCTGAGCTACAACCTGTTATGGACTTGAACTTCTGTTTAAGCTGAAAGCAAGAGTCCCAGACTGCAGGAAAAAAAAATCTGTCCAAAACCGTATTAGTTAAAAAGAATCTTGCTTTCAACTTTCAGTAGTCAATATATTTTGTTTTAAATTGATAATTGGATATGGTTGATTTATATTGGGTTTAAACTGTGGAGCTTTCATGTTTACTGTAATTTAGTCTTAAACTATTTTTTACTTAGTAGCCAGTGCTTATGATGATGTGGTTGGCAACAAACCAGCAACTACTTAGAAGCGTCATAAAAGCTTCATTCTTGGAGTATTGGAAGAGTAATTCAGAAATTAGTCTCAAATCTTATTCATATGATTAAAAAAGATACAAACTGGTTGATGTGTGAGGCTGTATGGAAGCTGCCTTTACTCAGCGTAAACCTGATGTGCAGCGCACATTAAATAACTTTACATAAGGTATGTGAGGTCATTGCTTTTGGAAAAATCGTCTGACCCAGTCATTTTCAAAGGGGTTTTGGTGTTGCTGAGGTGAAGATCGATAGTTCTGAAACTCTGTAAGCTGTCACACAAACTGGTTTTGTTGCTGTTGTTTACTGGGTGTAATTTCCCAATGCATTGATGTGAAGGGATAGAAAAATCTAAACTAATTTAGTTATTGGATGTGGGTTGTATTTACTGTGATGAAGATAAGGACCGATGCCATCAGAGCTTTGTGGATCAGCTGTTTTTCCACTGATGAACAACGCATAGCAGGTGTGCATTCATTAAATATATATCTGCCAAGGTGGAGCCACTTTAAAGAGTGAGTTGTCTTGTATCTCAACTGGATACAAGCGTATGTTTAAACTGCAAGATTTTTACTTGCTAGATAATCTGTTTTAATATAGTGGTTTGGCCTCTGATTATTTATAGGTTTTATAAATTTTAGAATCAATTTCTCTTTAAGGTGGCTCAGATTTTTCAACTCTTGTGCACATAAAATTGAGTTGAAGTTCATTGTGCCTTTTTTCTTTTCCCAAAAGTTGAGTTGAAGCTTCATATGGTAACTGCATCCTATTCACACACTATAGTCTAAAATCTTGAAACTGTGTGGTGTTCGCTAAGAAAACTAAACAATAAAACGTCAAAGTTAGGTAAGGTCACAAAGTTTTTTGTGAAATTAGAATTCCAGAAGATTATGTTATTGTGAACAAATATTTCCCCCTTTCTAATGCAATTTTAGTCTCCCTCTGTGCCGTATAGACTGACGGATACCCTGTTCAGCCTGCACTCGCTGTTGTCCTGGAGATTACGTACAAAATCAATAGTGAAACAACAGTTTTCCACTACTGTGAAGATTTGATCCTTTTCTTGCACTCAATGCATTACATTAAAAGTGAACATTGGAGAACTGGGTAAGGCAGGACAAAGCGTTTGCTCAGTTCTTTCTGTTGTGACCTTATCAGCTTTTGATTGGGATTGCACCATTTCATAGTTAATAAAGGAAACAAAGTATATTGCTGCACTTTTACGTTTTCAGAACAGTGTTTAAAATTGCATTGTTTTTATTATTTTTTTAAACTATCAGTTAAAATAGACTAAAACGTTCTTTCAAAGAGGCATCTAAATGTGTTCCTAATTTTGTATATGGGCTTAGGTTTTGTAACCAATAAAAAGCTGCTATCAAATACTATAAAAAAAAATTCAAGAACTTATTTTGAAGATTATGAAACTGCTTAGTCTTCACAGACTGACTTAGGGGTTTTTGTCTTTGACTAGATGTTAGTTAGCAGAACTCCGCATCAAAGTTTGAAGTATGTTACAAGAATGAATAAAGTAACCTAATGCAGTTGTCTCTGAAACTTTGGATGGTGTTCCAGTACGGAGTTTTGTACTTTTGAAGGAGATGTTTCCCAGATGTGTACAGGAGGTAAGTGAGCTGCAGCTGATCTACAGAACTGTATGAAATAGTGACTTCAGTGTCATAGAATCATAGTTTGGGTTGGAAGGGACCTTAAAGATCATGCAGTTCCAACCCCCCTGCCATGGGCAGGGACACCTCCCACCAGACCAGGCTGACCAAGGCCCATTCAACCTGGCCTTGAACACCTCCAGGGATAGGGCAGCCACAGCTTCCCTAAGCAACCTCTGCCAGGGTGTCACTAGTCCCAGTGTGAAGGAATTCCTCCTTATATCTAGCCCAGATCTGCCCCTCTTTCAGTTTATAGCTGTTCCCCCTGGTCCTATCACTACAAGCGTTTTTTGCCAAGGCTTGGTGGTGCACTGTAGCCGAAAGGAGCTTTCACAGACTTTGTGTCCAGAAATATTGTCGCCAGGTTCCTCCTGCTGGGCTCCTATGGCTGAGTTGCAGTAACTAAGCTTGGGATGCTGTACCAGGAGGACCTGCTCCCAGCTGGTGTGTGTTGAGGACATGTGCACCAGTGCTGGCTTTAGGCAGCAGTCCGTCCTTCTGTGTCTGTAGAGGGGAGGGATGGCCAGTGTCCCTTGCCTCAGGTGTAAGTGACCCCATTGGGGTGCAGCTTAGGGAGAGATTGGAGACTGCCCTTGTCCAGCAGCCCCCTAATTGGTACAGTCTTGCTTTAATTATGTGACAGTACTAGAGCAGAAAAACCTCTTGGACCACTTCAGAGGTGCCTGTGACTTGGCAGCTACGGCTTTGCCATCCTTGTTCCCTGTCAGTTGGGTGAGTCACCTGGAGAAGACTCTACGTGAGCAGGTTGATGATGATATGAGCTTCCCATACCTTATTTTAAGCTTTGTGAATGCACTTCCATGGGGACGTAAAGGATAAAGATCTCAAAATAACCCAGTCCCCATTTGCAAAAGCAGTTAAATCTCTGGTTTCTTCAGCTTTCGGTTGACAAAATGAAACTGTTGAATCCTGTGGGTGTTTTGAAACCTGTTAATCATCCAGCAGGTCCTGCTTGGATGACTTGAAAGACACTACATTGGGATAAAGAATATATAATTTTAGGCGACATCTTATTTAGAAAGATTAAAACCTAGAGAATATCTTGATGCTCCCCATATTTCTAAAAACAGAAACACTAATTTTGTTTTGATCTGCCAAACACGTACGGTCATCTGCCACCAGGCCCATTTTTAAAGAAAAAAGTCTCGGTGGACTGGACGATCATTCATCCCCATTTTGTTATTCTAATCGGAACTATAACGTCCCTTGGATTCTGAGTGTGTTTCAAACTGCAAGCAGCCTAGTTTACATTATGTTCCTTCTATTTCAATGCATAAATAATACTCTCTTTGTGCCACAGTTACACTTCCAGCATTTTTAGGACAACAAATGATGCTAAACCATTAGGAAACGCTTTTCAAGAAGAAAAATAAAAAACAGTAGAAAACTGCAGGCTCCAGTAGGCAAAGCCTTGGAAGATTTTACTCCAGGGATTCGTCATGATTGCCACCATCAGCCACATGGCAGTGAGAGCTGGAAGTGCTCAGGTCTTCTTCAGTGTGGTATGTTTCTTCAGACTGCTTGGGAAAATTGCCCTGTGTTAGGATACAGACTTACAAACTAGAGCAGCTTTGCAGTTTCATGATTGTGGTTTGTGTCCCCCTCATCGTGCAGCAGAAGCAGTAAAAGATAGGGCTGATCTGTGCTGCTGGCTGACACCCAGAGGTCTCCAGCTGCCACTGTTGGAGCCGCTTTGTTTCCAAAGGCATTCACGATAAAGCTTTCTTGAGCAGCATACAGGTTTATAAAAGAATGCAGGAGTGGTTTTTTCCCAACCTTAGTTTTAAGAGGCATCTTGGGGACATTGCAGCCTTGTGTATCACACCTAAGGCTATTAAAACCTTGGGTCTCATGTGTTAAAATGAAGGCTGAAGTCTTTACTCCCAGCCATCGCCCATCAGCAGTAAAACAGGGTGAATGTCACTGTGCAGCCTTGGAGGAACCATTCCATGAAGATATCATTCAGGCTCTTCCCTCAATGCACAGAGGGAACCATGGGAGGAGGTTAGTTTGTAGTTTCTTCAACGTACATTAAGTAAGGCCGAGGGACAGGTGAAGATGCAGAATATGGACTAACCCTCCTCATTACCAAGTGGAGTCCTGCAGAAAACTGTGGCAGTTGAATCTTTCTACTGTGATGAAATGAAACACAAGGGAGCTCATGCCTGCATCCTTGTTATTTTCAAACTGATCACTTTTAGTGACTTTTCTGGGGTTTTTTTATCCCTACCTTATGAAGTCAGGTGACCACCAATCAAAGCCTTTGTGAATGAAATGGGAGAATGAAGTTGAAATATTTTTCCAGTGGCTTCAGGAAGCTCATTTCTTTGTTTGTCCAGGGAGATGATCAGGGAAGCTGCACCTCTTGCCCTGGAATTAGACCTGTCACTGTTCCTTTCTGTTTGGTGTAGTTTACAGCTGGTTTCCTCTGCATTTTGTAGTTCTGCATCTTCGTAGGGTTCCCTCTAATTTACACACTGCCTGAGTTTTATAATGTTGAAAATAAGGGATAAAATCCTTCTGTTCTCCTTGCTGTGGTGACCTGAGCTTACAGGAGAAGTGACCGCAGTGCTGTTCTCCTTGCTGTGGTGACCTGAGCTTACAGGAGAAGTGACCGCAGTGTCATCTGACCCTGAAACTGTGAAGAAGAATATTTGACATCAGTTCCTTAAGAACAGCTTGTGAGACATTGCGTTTTGCTCTTTAGAGCATGGCAGTGCATAAGAAATCTCCGAATTAAACATGTCTAAAGGAAGTCTTTGGACTTGTCCAATTCTCACATTTAAATCAAAGACATTCAAAGTCTTCCAGAAATGTGTAGCTTCCTGAAAAATGTAGTCTTTCAGCTTTTGTGTATCTTGGTCCTTGTAATTTTCCATACCTCCAAGCTATTTGCTTTAGTGGCTTAGAAAAAATAGTAAAAATAAAAAGGGGTGGGGGGAAGAAAGTTGAAATATCTCAGGTTTTTTCCTGCACGGTAAAGCAATATTTCTGTGCCTTTTTTCTGCTCATAAAACACCTGCTAATGCCTGCATCTCACATGGGAAAAAACCTGTCCAAAGGGTTCATTTGTTAACTGAAGGAGCTGGATGTGCCGACACCAATTTGGAAACTCAGTGGTAATACTCACTTCAGCTATGCCTGTAATCTCAGCATTCCTGGGCTCTGTTGAAGTATCTGACTCTTTGCTGAGAAAGGAACACTGGGAATATTTAGCAAGGTAGCATTCTGCTTCTGCACCAGGAGTGTGTTCCTGCTCTCCCTGCTATCAAACTGCTGGGGTTTTAGACCCAACCACTCCATCAGCAGCACAGAGCCAAGCATCTGCACTGAGCTTTGAACAGTTACTGATATCCAGGGACGTGTAATTTGGGGAGCTTGACTTGAGGTCTGTGCTTGAAATATTAAAAACCTGATGGAAATGGTAGAATCATAGAATAACCAGGTTGGAAGAGACCCACAGGATCATAGAGTCCAACCATTCCTATTGTACACTAAACCATGCCCCTCAGTACCTCGTCCACCCATGCCTTAAACACCTCACTGGGTAGCCTGTTCCAATGCCCAAAGACCCTTTCCGTGAAAATTTTTTTCTTAATGTCCAGCCTAAATCTCCCCTGGTGGAGCTTGAGGCCATTCCCTCTTGTCCTGTCCCTTGTCACTTGGGAGAAGAGGCCAGCTTCCTCCTCTCTACAACCTCCTTTCAGGTAGTTGTAGAGAGCAATGAGGTCTCCTCTCAGCCTCCTCTTCTCCAGGCTAAACAACCCCAGCTCTCTCAGCCGTTCCTCATAAGGCCTGTTCTCCAGACCCTTCACCAGCTTTGTTGCTCTTCTCTGGACTCGCTCCAGAACCTCAACATCCTCCTTGTGGTGAGAGGCCCAGAACTGAACACAGGATTCGAGGAGCGGTCTCACCAGTGCGGAGTACAGAGGGAGAATCACCTCCCTGGACCTGCTGGTCACACCATTTCTGATACAAGCTAGGATGCCATTTGCTTTCTTGGCCACCTGGGCACACTGCTGGCTCATGTTCAGTCACTGTCAACCAACACCCCCAGATCCTTCTCCTCCTGGCAGCTTTCCAGCCAGGTTTCTCCCAGTCTGTAGCTCTGCATAGGGTTATTGTGCCCCAAGTGCAGGATGCGGCGTTTGGCCTTGTTAAACCTCATGCCGTTGGACTCAGCCCAGTGGTCCAGCCTGTTCAGAACCCTAAGAAGTCACTGCTTGTAGTGGCCACCATTTTCTCTGTATTTGGTGATTTGGCAAACGTCCTAGCTCTTGAAATCCTCCAGGAGTTTTAATGACTAGCATAAATTTAAATGAAAAAATTGACCCCTAAATGTGGGAGAGGAAATTTGAAAACAGGAATACTACAGGCTTAGAAATGGAAGCTTATTACATTTCCTGATTCTTCTTCTGGTCACTGGGCACTGGAACAGGCTGCCCAGGGAGGTGGTTGGAGTCACCTTCCCTGGAGGTGTTTAAGGGACAGGTGGACAAGGTGCTGAGGGGCATGGTTTAGTGTTTGATAGGAATGGTTGGACTCGATGATCCAGTGGGTCTTTTCCAACTTGGTGATTCTATGATTCTTGATGGAACCTGGTGACTGCTTCTCATGCTTCCAGTTGCAGGAGTACTGCTGCAAGTCTTCCTCGTAGCCTTTAAGTACCCCAGTTTATTGCTCTTGCACCAACCCCAATCGCCTGCTCAAGGAGAAATGCTGTAATCATTGAAGTGTTAGCACTGAGGACTTGGGGACTCTTCTTCCCTCTCCCTGAGAAATCAGGAAAAGCACGGGTTGCTAAACTGCATCAAAGTTCCTTCCAAGTTAAGTTTGTGTGAGAGCTAAAAGTGATGGAAGAGAGGCAAAAGGTCCTTGCTGGGCAGATTTTGCTGCAATCTCCCCGGCTGGGGGCTGATCTCCCAAGCCAAGTTATTTCCCTCTGTTGCCTCTGAGAACAGTTGGACTCGATGATCCGGTGGGTCTCTTCCAACCTGGTGATTCTATAACTTGCTCCTGATTTACTCGGTTGTGCAGTTGCTTGGAGTTGTGAAGCAGACAGCTGCATGGAGGGGAGCTTGTTTCTTGTACCTGGGGCCCAAGCATCTGACTTGAGGTGATTTGCTGCTTCAGAGGCTTTCGGGGGCAGTTTGTACCTTAGAGAAGGTGACTGCACTAACTCAGAAAAGGCTCCAAACTGCCCCTTTGCAACATCTGCTGTGAGCACATCGCTGCTTTAGGAACATAGGTTGCTGTCACCAGATTCAGCCTGGTGATAAAAGCTGAGTTGGGAGTCTAGCTGGTCTCAGCTCCTGCAAGACTCCCCAGTCAGAGCCCCTGTGTGCACTTCAGCTTCATTTCACAGATGAAAAACTGCCTGGGAGAAGTATCTCCATGACCAGTTATGTGCAGTGGTGACAGGAGCACAGGCTGGCAGCTGCCTTCCTACTCAGTATGACCTAGTTCCTTGATTTCTGCTCATAAACAAGGAATAAACTTTCCCCTTTGCCAGGGTGAAAGGTGAGCACTTGGCAGCAATGAACTGTAAATTAAAATCTGGCTTCCCTTTGCACAGCCTGCTGTGTGCTAATGAGGAATTGGAACAGGGCATCTCACCTCTGGGCGGCTTGGAAATCACAGTCTCCATGCAGCAGCCTGAGCAGACTGGGAAAAAACCACTCATCAACGTACTTATTTGAGTACATTTGGGTTTGCTTCTCATGCACCGAGCAGAATGGAGGTGGAGAAAGCATTTTGGGAAGCTTTGTGCGGGCAGGCTTTGGGTTTGAAGGTTACAGATTATTTTTGGTTCTTTCCCTGAGAGTCCTCACCAGGGGAAGCCTCCTGGTGGCATCTACATACACATTTGAGACTGTAGGGCACACTGGATGGAGAGGTCCCCTTTTGTGGCCCCTGCATTTCATATCTTCCTTGCAAAAATAGCTTGAATTTTTCCCCTCTTGCAGCAGGTGTTTTCCAGTGCTGCTCCTCTCCTGCAGGCTCCCAGAAATCACACTCAGGTGATAGTCACTGTAAGTAGCAGCACAGCAAGATAAACAGAGGGGGATCTGTGTCCACATGTTATGACAGGAAAGGTTTGTCAACCACAGCAGTAGCCACCTGCAACCCTCCCTGCCATCTGTGGTTGGACGAGTGGTCAGAACTCCCTGTGCTGCCCATTGGCTTTGTTGTTGTTGTTGTTCCTTTAATCTGACACCTTTTGCTGGGCTTTATGAGATCTCCACTAGCTCCACTGCAGGTAAAATACATTCCAGCCTGAGCAGCAGTGGTTGTCAGGCACAGTGTTTCAGTTCTGGCTGTATCCAATACACTAACTGTTCCTGTTTCTGTTCCTGGGAAGATCATAGAATCATAGAATAGTATGGATCGGAAGGGACCTTAAAGATCGTCCTGTTCCAACCCCTCTGCCATGTGCAGGGACACCTCCCACCAGCCTAGGCTGCCCAAGGCCCCATCCAACCTGGTCTTGAACACCTCCAGGGATGGGGCAGCCACAACTTCCCTGGGCAACCTGTGCCAGTGCCTCACCACTCTCTGATGAAGAAATTCCTCCTTAAGAAGAGGGGAAACATGTGATTGCAGGTTTGCAGGATGAGTACATGAACTATTTAAAGAAGAAACAGAAGCCACAGAACTGATGAGAGGGAGCTGTGACTGGCTGTGCTGGGAGAAGTGTGTTAGGGCAGTAGTCAGAGACCTTGGAAATACCTAGGGGAATGAAGGTGATTAAGAATTTTTTTTAAAAGGTAGAAAGAGCTTTCTTTTCAAATACAAAGTCCTAGTCCTATCACTACAAGCCTTTGTAAACAGACCCTCCCCAGCTTTCTTGTAGCCCCTTCAGGCACTGGAAGGTCACTATAAGGTCTCCTTGGAGCCTTCTCTCCTCCAGACTGAACAACTCCAATTCTCTCAGCCTGTCCTTGTATGGTAGGTGCTCCAGCCCTCTGATCACGTTTGTAGCTCCGTATCCTTCTTATGTTGAAGATTCCAGAACTGGACACAACACTCCAGACAAGGTCTCACAAGAGAGTATCTTTGTCCTGAAGCTACAGTGCAAAGCGTGTACTGCTGCATTGGCTGCCTTGGCTGTGTTTCATTCCCTTGGAATGACTGTGCTGGGTTCAGTCACTGAATACAGTGCAATGCTCGGAATACACAATGCTGTGGCCCAAACAAAGTAGAAATAAACCAAAATCCGTGACAAAACCAAATAGTCTGACCCTAACTCCTTAATTTTCTTGGCTCTGTGGTTGATGGCTTTAACGAGGCAGCTTGGTTTGGGTGTAGCTTTTGTTTTGCCACTGAAGCGTTCTGCACTATCCCTGGGTTGTAAAGTTTGGGAGTTTGTTTGGTTTTCATTCAGATTTTTTTTTTTTTTTTTTTTTTTTTTTACTCCAGTACTCATACTAACATCATGGGTATAACATGCAGTCTTGAATTTCACAGCAAGGATTCTCTCAAAAACCCTTTCCTTGTGCCTGTTTTCTTTTCCTGGAGCATATCATCTTCAAGAAAAGGGGGAGACACTCCATTAGGTTCCAGCACCAAAACGAGGCTGAAATCATCTAATCAGGATGCACCTCTGATGAGGAAGGCAGCAGAGGCTGTGAGGTGCTGCCATGTGGCTGGAACACCAGGGGCTGTGAACCACATCTCAGCAGACAGTTGCCTGCAGGTGATGAGATCCAAGTGAGATCCAGGGGTTGCCTGCAGCCGCCTCCACCAGGACGTGTTCCCTGCTGTCCCAGTCATTCCTGCTGTCTTTGAAGAGCTACTTTTCTCAAAGGTACAGCAGATGTTTTCCCCAGCTCTGGAAGCTCAGAACCATTTTCCTGTAATTGCAGCCCAAAACCTGCTCTTTCTTGCTAAGCTTCCCCTGCTTTGCTTGTGACAAGCGCATCTTGATTATATTTTAATATTATTTAGCAAGAGTATTATTTTTTTATGAGGTGTCAAGCATGGATTTACTCCTTGTCCTTTTCTTGGTACAGTGAATCTTTATAGGTGGCATTTCAAAGTTTCTTTAGGAGGAAAAAAGTAATTTGCAGCCCTTAGGTGTTTTAAAGTGATAATTAAGACATTCCAATGCATTGTACAGCCTGTTGCTTGAAAAAAGAGGGGTTTGTACTCTTTTTTTCCCCTGTTGTGTTTTAAAAGAAAGCTCTTCCTAGGTTTTAAAAAGAATTCTTATCCACCTTTCTTCCCCTAGGTATTTCCAAGGTCTCTGACTACTGCCCTAACACACTTCTCCCAGCACAGCCAGTCACAGCTCCCTTTCACCAACCCTGTGGCTCCTGTTTCTTCTTTAAATAGTTCATGTATTCATCCAGCAACCCCTGCAATCACATGGTTCCCCTCTTCTTAAGGAGGAATTTCTTCACTATGGGAGCAATGAGGCACTGGCACAGGTTGCCAGGGAAGCTGTGGCTGCCCTGTCCCTGGAGGTGTTCAAGGCCAGGTTGGATGGGGCCTTGGGCAGCCTGGGCTGGTGGGAGGTGTCCCTGCCTTTAGGAACTAGATGATCTTTAAGGTCCCTTCCAACCCAAACCATTCTATGATTCTATGATCTTCCCAGACACTTCAGCAGGACTACGGTGAAACCCGTTAGAGAAGCCCCATCAGTAACTAGTGGGAAAACACCATGTAGATCCATCCAAAATCAAAGCAACAAGAGCAGAAATCTGCTAGCACTCACTTGTCATGGATTGGCTGAAATATTAAAGTTTTGAAGAGATCAGGGAAAAGGTGAATTGTCCTTCCTGTGCTAGTGAAGAGAATAGGAAAAGGTGAGCTGTTCCTGTACTGGTTTTAACGCTGGCTGTTGTTCTTCCAGCTCACTGCTTTCTTTCTCTCTGGGGGTGGATGGAAAACTCCCCATCAGAAATCAAAAGATAAATCTGCACTCATTTTGATGCCACAAAAATGGTTTGTTGAAGCTGCTTTAAAAGTCAGTCCCACAGAAAGGTCAGTACATCGGTGAGTAATTAACTATGTAATTAGCTGTTCATATGTAGGGTGAAAGATGACCTCAGAAGGGGCAGCTCCTGCTGCAGTGATTCCTGCAAAGCAGAAAAGGGACAGGGTGTCCCAGTGGTGGAGAAGTCGGTGTCCCTGGCAAGGAGGCTGCTCTAAGAAAGGACAGATGCTTATCAGAATGGATTTTCTCAGTGGAGTGGTGACTAAAGCCCGGTTATGGTTTCGGGTTAAGTGACAGTAAAGCTTAACACATACCAGAAAGCCTCTGGAGGTGTCAGGTTGTTGATTGTCCATCCACAGAGACATTGAAAATTGCTGCACAGGGCCTTGAACGACCCGATTTAAACAGAATTTTGGACCAGATGTCCCTTCCAAACCTCTCTCTTATGAGTCAGCCACTTTTGCCAATACATTTAACTCACAGAAGAGTACATTAACAACTAACTACCGACCAGGTCAGTTAAAGAGAGCTGATGAAGCTGTCGGAAACTACTAGCAGTGTCTGGAGGCATGAAACAGATTATAACAAGAGTGGTGGTGGTGGGAAAAGCTATTTTTCCTTTATAAAGAGAGCCAAGTAAGTACCTGTTGCTGAAAAAAAAGGCAAAAAGGAAATAAAAGAGAAACAACCTGCTGTTTTAACGTTCTCCTTTTGGCTTTGGGACAGCCAACATCACGGACTGCAAGCAGCTTAGCACCCAGAAAAGCTGCTAATAAGGGACCTTGAGCAACCACAGTGGGCTCTGGGGCCAATAACCCAAAGGATACTTCAGATTTCTGAGGAATCTGAAACAAGGAAGTGTCATGAGGACTTTTCTTTTGCCTGATATTGAGAGAGAAGCTGTGTTAGAAATCAGTGCAGAGGCTTTGACACCAATCACACACAGAGGAAGACAGAACCTCTAGGTTCAAGGGTGCCCTCCTGGTTGGAATCCATAAGCACAGATGGTCAAGGGATTAATATCACTCTGTGTGGCACAGGCTCTCCTGCAGAACTACCAAGAGAAAGAGGCAATGAACTTCCCTCCCTTGAGCTGCCTTCTTCCTGCAAACCTCCACGCTGCTCCTGTTGAACTGGGCAGGAGCTTTGACACTGAAGCATTTTTAAGTGCTGTTGGGTGAGCGTCCTGAGAGCATTTCATCAGAGCAACGCAGGGCTCATTAGATTCTGCTTTAACACATTTTCCAATGCCAGAGAAAGGGAAAATAATGAGGAGTAAATTCTCTGTTGCTGTTTCAAATATTATGACCCTACATCGTCTTGACAGTTGCTTAACAATGGCATAAATGAGCTGAGCAATGCGACCAAGCATCTAGAAAAGCCTTTTTCCAGAAAACAAGGATGGTAAATCACATGATGACCCATGAGATGGGTTATTTTGCCAAATTACTGCTTCAGGGGAAGTGAGAACACTTTTGGTAACCAGGATGTTGCTTCATCAGTTTCAGGCATTCAGAGTTCCCACTGCCAAGAAAAACCCCTTCTTCCCCACCTCCTACCTCACTGTTTTAACTTTAATTGGTGATATCTGCCAAAGGCTGGTGGCTACCTATTTACTGCCAGAGAAGCCTATTTTTAATCTTTAAAGGGATTAAAAAAACACTCATGGAGGAATGGGAAGGTTTCAGTGCCTTTTTTAACCATCAGAGTCAAATGCACGCATCAAGAGCCAATTAAGAGTAAAACATCACCAGGACAACTCTTAAGTCCATGTTGAGTTTAAAATATTGGTGATCCCCCAGTCTAATGTACAATACTTTGCTTTGTACCATGTGAGATGCAATACTGAAACAACAGTGAGATCCATAAGGAGATTTTTTTTTTTTTTTTGTGTGGCAAAGCAGCACAGAGCCTTTTTCACTGTGCCCCTAGGACTGATGTTCAATACTACCAGATGGGCTTCCGAGAAGATGCGGCTTTTTCATGTACTGGCAACTTGGTTGCATAGAAGACCTAAGTTTCTTCAACTCTGTCAAGATGTTAGCACTTGTGTTATCTCACAAAAACCGCTCAGTCCAGCTCCAAACATCAAATACCGGACACATATGTTAGAACCAAATGATGACCACCTAACACAGCCCAAACTGCTTAAGTTAACTGCAAAGCTATAAAGACATTATTTTGTCCTTCTTACCATGCACACAGATTTGTCATATAATTAATTATATGTTTAAATATACTCATAACCATGATCACTTAGTCCAGATCAACACTGGAGCAGTATTTTATAGCATATAATTGTTCTTCTACACTAACACAGTAAAAGAAATACTTTTTCCATTGGGAAAGATTTATTTTATTGAGACCTTCTTATACATGTCAGATTGTTTCTTCTTTTTATTCCAACTGCTGCCTTCTACGAAATGAGGCTAATAACAACACCAATAACAGTTGATTGATTAATTCCTGAGCAACTGTAAAACACTCTGGTATGAACATAAGTGGATTTGGTGATGTATTTCTCCTTGGTGTTTCAAGACTGAATAAGTTCTTCTTGAAAGCAGCTGTCTTTTGCTGCCTCAAAATGTTGTGTCCTTTCTCTCCCCTGCCCCTACCACTTTCATTCATTTAATAATAATGTAGGGGCTACTATGAAATTTCTTAGCTTTAACCCTGAATAATGGAATTTTGGGTACAGGGAGCCCTCAAACACACGATTTATAAGTCCTTCCAGTGGTTCAGCAGGATGAGGCAAAGATCATCACTGCAACAAGGGACCCAACTCCGTCATTAGCTGTGAGGGGCATTTTGGCTGCTCTGAACGCAGTTGTGTGGAGAGTCCTTTGGTTACCAACCTGCCTGTTCTCATCCAGTTTCAAAAAGACTGAGAGACAGGGCTTTGTCCTGGCTGTTCAGGCCATCAAGACTGGCCACACAGACATGTTTCCAAGCACCTAGAAGTCAGGTTTGATTTCTTGGTTTTTAAATATATTCCAAGGAGAATGGGGTAAAATTTTCATTAAATCAGTATTTGGTAAAAATAACAAATGAAGACACAAACCAAGAAATGTAGACATTAATATAAAATTAATATATACCCATCCTTGACTTGCATTATGCCTTAGAATCCTGACTTGCTTCCATGGCTTGAAGGCTGTATCATAGATGTTACATGAAAACCCATTAGCTTTCAGCTGTTGGAAGTCCTCAGTTTATGCTGCTGATTTTCCAGCTGATGAACATGTGATCTGAGCTAAGCAAGAAGTGGTGCAGAATACATTCAAGTATCCCCCTGTAAGGATCACTCCATCAGGATAGCTGCATTGGGGCTGGGAGCTGCAGAAAGAAGAAAAATGCTTCTTTGCCTTGTGCACATCTCTGTTACGATTCATACCGCTCTAGTAAAAAGCACCCCTGATGAAGCACTGGACATGCATGCGATGGATGATCAGAGCCTGGCAACTGCAAGACAAGCTGCGGCCAGTGATGAGAGACCGAGAGATGGAGCCAAAAGTGCTCCAAAAGTGCTCCATAGTGGGAATTTTGCTCAGAGGTCTTCCTGGTGGATTTTGGTGGAAAGCAACTGGGTGCTTAGAATCATAGAATCACCAGGTTGGAAAAGACCCACCAGATCATTGAGTCCAACCATTCCTATCAATCACTAAACCATATCCCTCAGCACCTCGTCCACTTGTCCCTTAAACACCTCCAGGGAAGGTGATTCAACCACCTCCCTGGGCAGCCTCTGCCAGTGCCCAATGATCCTTTCTGTGAAAAACCTTTTCCTAATGTTCAGCCTAAATTTCCCCTGGCGGAGCTTGAGGTCATTCCCTCTTGTCCTGACCCTGTCACTTCAGAGAAGAGGCCAGCACACTCCTCTCCACAACTTCCTTTTAAGTAGTTGTAGATCTGCTCATTTTATCATAGAATCATTAGGTTGGAAAAGACCTAGAGTCCTTAGAGGGTACCTGGAGGCTGGGGTCCTCTGCGGGAAACCTGCAGGCAGTGAGGGCCCATCCTCCTGAGGTTCAGATTTGCTCTGGAGCTTGCCTTCTCCCCACTGGCCCTGTGAGGGGCTGCTCCTGGGATGGGGAGCTCTGCTCAAGGCCCCGCAGCAGCTCTCCCAGGACAGCCAGGGCTTCCTGCAGGCCCTCTCCGGTGTGGGCACTGCAACCTCGGAGCACCCAGTGGTGCCCTGCCAGCCGTCCCTGTTGCAGCCTCTCCTCCAGCTCGGTGGGAGTCAGAGCTCCCGGCACCTCCTGCTTGTTGGCCAGGAGGAGGACAGGGGTGCCAGTCATGCTGGGGTGGCTCAGCACTTCCTCCAGTGCCGCTGCTGCCTCAGGTAGCCGAGCTGTGTCCGTGCTGTCAAGCACAAAGATGAGGGCGTTGGTGTCCTCCAAGTAGTTGGGCCAGCTCGCTCGCAGGCTGTCTTGTCCACCGACATCCCAGAGGGTGAAGGATACATGACAGGGTGTTTGCAGAGACTCCACATTGAAGCCCACTGTCGGGCAGGTCTCCACCGCCTGGCTACTCTTCAGTTTGTACAGAAGGGTGGATTTGCCAGCAAAGTTGAGCCCCAGCATGACAACTCGTGCATCTCTTTTGCGCTGGCCTTTGGAGATCAGCTTCCCCATCAAGATGTTGTTGCAACAGTGGCAGAAAAAATTGCAGCCAAAAAACAAGGGAAGCGTATTTCCTCAATAATGTCAGTTAGTAACAGAGCACTCAGTCCTGCCTCTCAGAGAGCACTTTAGGTTTGCTGAAGAAGGACACAGGCAACTCACTTTTGCTTTTCTTTATAGCTAAAATGAGGTGATAGCTATTATTTATGAGATGTAGAGCACAGCCAGGGAGTGCCGTTGCAATTTCTATATCCCAGCTCCGCCGCCGCTTGCTTCCATTTTCATTCACAACCTGAAATGATCATTGCAAAAGTGAGCCAAAGTTTTGCAGGAAGAGGTGGGGAGATGGTGGAGCAAATTTCCTTTTCACTGAGTACAGAAATAAATGAGCCTTTGTTCATTGGCTTCTCTAGAGGAAATCCACCCCTAATAGGACAGGACAAGAAAGAACCTGGTTTTCAGACTGGAGTTACTCTGAGAATTTGCTGAATCACAGCTCAAGTGTGTGGATTTAAACATGAGCAAGAAGACAATTTTTCTGCTAGTTTTACAGTAAAAAGTACAAACCAAATCTTCATAGCATCAGCTTTTACTACCTGTTGTGCAGATGGTAATGGCTGCAATTTAAAAAAAAAATGTACACAAGCATGTTTTTTTAATGTCTTATTGAAATATGACCAGCCAAAGCCACCTTCCCTGGGATGAAAATCTATAAAATTCTTTACATAAAGATATTTACTTACGTTTTAACTTCCATAAGTGAAGTAAAGACAGTCCTCTGCAGCTGAAGAGGTAAAGAAATCCCTTAGTATAAGGGGAGAATGTTTAACAAGGCAGAACCGCTTGAACTTTACATGCTAGAGGCAAAAACATGCTGCTGAGACAGCTCCCAGAGTTGCTTGTACAAGAGCAGCTGATGACAGCCAGGCAGAAACCCAGCAAACCTGGTATTTACCTTCCTTATTGGCTGGTTTTGTTCCAGATAAAGGTGCTTAGAGACATGCAGAACTGAAAGCGGCTCTAAATCTCATATTGTGGCACTAATGCAGAGCTGCTTTCCAGTCACCTTTGTTAGACAATGAAGAAGGAAATGTGATTCATCTGTGCTTCCCTGGGGACTTCCATGTGTCTAGTGAAGATGCAGCTTCCCCAGTGACGATCTCTGCATGACAGTTCTGTGTTGCAAGCCATCCTTGCAGGGGATGAAATCCATTGCAACACATGGAAGTGACTGTCTGGTCAGTGACCAGGTCACTAGTAGCCAAACAGAGACATATTTCTTACCCTGGGGACAAGATGTGTCAATTTTCTATCCTTTAAGAAAGGAAGATGAATAAGAAATAAAACAAAACATGAGTCCAGCCCAGATAGGCTTCACAGAATCACAAGGGCACTGCAGATCACATTTTGCAAGACATTTCTATGATATGTGTCTCATACTAAACCCTGGGTGGCACCTGAAGCTGGATGGCACCAAGAGCCTCCATGAGCTTTGAACAGTTTGCGGATATGTCAGATGTGTTCCTGTTGTCAGGCTTTAGGTTAATTCAAAAGCTAATGCTTATTTACTGCAATTGTCACAGAGTGAATCTAATAGTATAAAAGTACCACCACACAGGTGCTAAATCATGCAGTGTAGGTTCATCTGTGATCTCTTCTGAAACTAGCCTATAAATGGAAAAATGGCAGGAAGCTCTCTAGATGGGAATTAGGGAGGTGATTCTGCCCATCTATTCCACTCTTGTGAGATCTCATCTAGAGTATTGTGTCCAGTTCTGGAATCCTCAACATAAGAAAGATATGGAGCTGTTGGAACAAGTCCAGAGGAGGGCTGCAAGAATGATCAGAGGGCTGGAGCACCTTCCATAAGAGGACAGGCTGAGAGAGTTGGGCTTGTTCAGCCTGGAGAAGAGAAGACTCCGAGCAGATCTTATAGTGACTTCCCAGTACAATGAGGGGACTACAAGAAAGCTGGTCAGGGACTTTTTAGAATGACATGGAGTGATAGGACAAGGGGGGAATGGCTTTAAACTGGAAGGGGGAAGATTTAGAGTAGACATTAGGAAGAATTTCTTCACCATGAGAGTGGTGAGACATTGGAACAGGTTGCCCAGGGAAGCTGTGGCTGCCCCATCCCTGGAGGTGTTCAAGGCCAGGTTGGATGGGACCTTGGCAGCCTGATCTAGTGAGATGTCCCTGCCCGTGGCAGAGGGGCTGGAACTGGATGATCTTTAAGGCCCCTTCCAACCCTAACTATTATATGATTCTGTGAATTAAAAAGGAGAACTAAGAGGTGCAGCAGATACTGGTCTTTCAGGGAACTGTGCCCACTTTACAAGGTATGCTTCTCCTGGGATTACCCCTTTGTCCAAGTTCTTCATTTCTAAAAATAAGTTAAATAGTTATCTGCCTCTTTAATCTGCTTGTTCTCTTTTTTCCCACTTTTCTCCTGCCTTTTCTACTGTTCGTTTTCTCTAAGGCTTGACAGGAGAATGTGGTATGCACATGTTTCATCTGACCAGGCATTCACAGCCCGAAAATTTCTTTCAAGTAAACTAAAATATAGATACAGGAAGCAAGGGTGGAGATTCTAACCATATGATAAATAACTGAGTATCTGAGACATGATTTGATGGAATCTTTATTGCCTCACACTAACATGCTGCAGAACGAGGCTGCTTCTATTAAAGAAAAAAAAAACTAAAACAAGAAATACAGCCAGGAAAATGAATCCAGCCTAAGGTACAGGGTTTTTTTGAAGATTGCTATCAGGTTTTCTTTGGTGTGGAATACAGTAGTTCATGGGCAAATAGGGAGAACTCTGTATTGGTTTTCTTACGTTCTCATACCCTATATATTGAACTGCAGTCTATTTTCTTTCTTCCTGCCAATTATTCCAAATAGGGGATGCCGACTGTGCCTGCAGAGTCTGTTCCACCCACGGCTATGTTATAAAAGCATAGTATTTCAAATAAATAATAGATAGGAGCAATTGCAAGTCTGTTTAAGAAAAAAAGAAAGAAAGTAAAAGCAGATGAGATGAGCTCTGAGGGAGTCTATTGCTGAAGCAAAAAGGCTGCATGCTAAATAATTCAGAAATTGTGTTCAAAGACAAGCACAGCCCTTACCCCAGCTACATGGGCCGAACAAATGTTCTTGCCTTGTGTTTCATTTCTCTGAATTCACGGAGACAAAGCCAGTGCTCACTAATTCCATTTATAATTTAATAGAATTTCAGTCTATTTAGTTGTTTGCTGTTTGTTAGGCACGCATTCCCTTGTTTCCTAGCTATTCTTCACAAAGAAAAATAATCAGGACTAGTAGTAAGGGAGAGAATCCTCACTCCTCCCCATGCCCTTAAATATTCCAGTAACTGGAGTTTTGCCCTAATCACTAAATTCACTATAAAAAGTAAATTGCACTCATTCCATGAGGTGCAGACAGGAGGAAGTAAGAGTCTTTAAACTGAAAGAGGATAGATTTAGATTACATATTATGAAGACATTGTAGCCCCTGAGGGTGATGAGACACTGGCACAAGTTGCTCAGAGAAGTTCTGGATGCCCCGTCCCTGGAGGTGTTCAAGACCAGGTTGGATGAGGCTATGAGCAACCTGATCTAGCTGTAGGTGTCCCTGCCCATGGCAGCAGGGGGTTGGAACTAGACGATCTTCAAAGGTGCCTTCCAACTCAAACCATTCTATGATTCCATGATCTGCAGTGGGACACAAGTCACAGGCTTCAGAGAATAAGACAATAGTTGATGGTTCCCTAGGGAGACCAAGTCATTTCAGGGCTGATGCTCTTAGCATGGCTGTCAAGATTGTCTTCATGGCTGTGAATTAATTCACTGGAAATCAGTGTTAATCATATAGCAAAGGTGTGGCTGAGTCCATCAGAAATGCTTCTCCAGAAGGCAGTGGCCCCTATTTATTACACATTACCAAATGTTAAGGGAAGTGAGAAAATATCATAAACATATCCATGTAGACCTTTGATATTATTGATAGTTGATTGTGATAAATACAATATTGTACTAGGAATATAGTAACAGGTGTTGGAAATTAATCTTTACAACAACAACAACAATATCAGTGTTATCTGTGCCCAAAAAAGTTTTTTACTCCATCCTCTCCCTTATCCTAGTATTTGCCACTTCATCTGTTGGATATAAAGACTACAAAGCAAAGACTTTTTTTTTACACTACTCCTTCAGTTGCTATCAAGAGGAAGCCCTACAGAAACTACCTATTAATGCTTAATGATACTGCCTACCTGCACTATATATAATAAAGATAATATAGGTAATACCTATATCTTTATGGGAATCAAAAGTTACAGCTTGGAAGATATGTTGACGAAGCTCAGCTCTCCAGGTTAGTCCAAGGAAATTCTGCTTTGCAATACACAGATCCAGTTTCCCTTGAGGGGCTTCCACTGTTCCAGTTCCACAGGATTGTGAGAATTAATTTATAAGTTTTGCTGCTGCTGGTTTGTATGTTTAATTATCTCGTCAGATAAATCTGTCTAGTATCCAGAGATAATATGCAGACAATCTCCAGACATGATGTTTAGTTGTCTAGCAAGATGTAGTTGTCTTAGGTCAGATGATAACCTGAAGGGAGTCTCCAGACATTGTCAAATACTCCAAAAATATAATGAGCAATCTTGGAGAGATTTATATGATTGTCTAAAACTAGTATATACACCCACTACTTTTGTAAGATGTTATGCCTTTTTTAGAAGGGCATCCAATTCAGCCCTGACTTGTAAAATAAAAATATGATTGCCTTTGCTTCAAAGACTTTGCCCTTTTCAATATTTTACCAGTGAATGTTTCTCACAGGAAGGAATGTGATTAAAATGACAGTGTAAGCATGGACTTGAAAATGTGCTTTGCACAATTTCCCATGTTCCAGAGCAACAGTGGAGTCTTACTCTCAGCATTCCTCAGGTTCAGCAGTTCTGTATGCAAGGTTTTGTTTGTTCATTTGTTTTTATTTTTTGTCTTAGATTACATGCTCAGGACATTTAATGGTTGGACTTGATGATCCCGTGGGTCTCTTCCAGCCTGGTGATTCTGTTATTCTATGATTTTATAATAATAAAGGAAATTTATTGAAAAGATACTGGAAATAAGCAACAAGAATGAAAGCTACGAAGCAAACTTCGCTACCTTTCTGTCTGGTTAAATGGATGAAAGCAAAGAAACGTGAAAATTCAGAAACTGCATTTTAGCTGGCTGGCCACAGAGTGTCACTGTCATCCCACATACTTCTCAAAGAAGAGCCTGTCGGGCAGAATTCGCTCCTGCCAAACGCTACAAGTCAGAGCTCCTGCTTTGATGAGGAGAGAACGAAGAGCCCTCAGGCTTCTGTCACCCTCGTGCAGCAAAATCCCTTTGAAACAGGTTTTTCTGAACAACAGCTGGACACCTATTTTGTGTACCTGCTCTTGCACATCCATAGAAAGCTGGTGGTGGGGACTGTGGAAGAGAGCTGGAATAAGATGCCAGCTCTGTGCAGGTGACATTTAACTCCATGCTGTTTTTATCTCAGATTTCGCTGGCATTGTATGCTAGGACTCTGCAGTTTGAATGAAAACGGTTAACTGACTGATGGAGAAAATAATGCTGAGTGAGGAGGAGAGAAATGCTTTGAAGAACTTACTTTCTTTAACAGGTCACCGACAGTTACCATCTCTTCACTGTTTGCGGTCACTTACACAGCTGCAGATACGGAACAAACTTTTTAATCTACAACCGACAAGATTATAAATTAAGCTAAGCTTGGTCTTATCTATGACTCCACACACCTTTGTGATCTCCAGTTTTGACAATGTATGCTTTGGGGCGAAACTGCCGATTCAGTTTGCATTGGGTTTCAGGGTGTAATTTCATGCCATGCTATTGTCCATTTTAGAACCTCCCAGTTTGGTCACTTGAGGAAATTACTTCATAATCACCTGTTATGTTTATCAAACGAGATGTAAGCTGAGACTGTCAGTGTAAGAGAGAGAGACTAGCATCTGAGCCAACCCACCAAAGTCACCAGTGAGTTATGTTATCTCTATACCGTCTTAAGCAAGAATTCCTTTCACTCTGCAAGATTTGGCTCTGAAAATCTTTGCTTTGCCTAGTTGGCCTGTTTAATGCTTTTATAACATTTCCAGCCTGTCATAACTTTTGCAAGATGGATGTAAGGTTTTATATCCCTTTTATGTCTATTAAAAAATGATGAGGGAAAGTTGCTTTTTGCTATTGTTGGCTTTTACAAACGGAAAGAAAAAGAACTGCAAGTAGTTATTTGTGAGATTATAAAATTACTTCTGCTCCAAACACAGCACTTTTTTAGCTGTTTCAGCCAACTGTAAAGCTCAAACACAGTATAAACTGCCTGAAACTACTTTTTAAGGACTTATTGCATGCAGTGAAATCTAATTACTGATAATTAATAACAAGAAACTTAAAGCCACAGAAACAGAATACCTGACTAGGGGCTTGTTTTGCAGTACTTGTTAGAGCAACTGGGTTTCTGTATATTGTAACTAAGCAGTTAGTCTGTTCTACAGTACGAAATAGGACCAAAGTTCTGTTTACGCAGCTCCACCTTCACACTATTTCCTAGGAATGTCAGGAAAAGCTGTTGTTCTTGACAGTTCCTCTGCAGAGCCACAAACATGACCAGAAAAAGTGTTGTGCACACTCCATTTCTAGCTGTTTTCAGGCTTCCCATGGAGGCTCTGATGACACTTTTCCCACTTATCTTCTTATTTATCCCTTCTATTTTTTTGTTGTGCCTATTGAGCAGTGCATCCTGATGCCAGTCACTCAACAACACAGTAAGCTCAAACTTGGCAGAGAAAACCTCTTTTTACCATGGACCTACTGCTGTGCTTTCCTCGCCTCATATTCCAGGGCAGGATTTCTTCAGCATCACTGATTCCCTTTCAGAGCAACCCATCCACGCTCAGTTCCTTAGATATTGAAATGGATTTTTATTTTGTTTCCCCCCCTTTTTTAAATTATAATTTATTCTTTAAACAGCTTTCTCCTAAACTGACCACCCCAAAAGACAGATTAATTCTTCTAGTGGGTTCTACCCCACTGCTTTATGTTTGAGGTTGTTCAGCCTCCTCTGCAAGTGACCGCAAATCCCAGCTGCCTTCTAACCTTGTGCACAGTTAGGACAGTAAGTAAATTATAAGAAAAGCAGGAGCCATTTCCGGGTAACAACTTTTTGTAACAAAAGAGCTCTCATGGGAAGTCTGGTCTCCAATCTTCCCTTTCCCGGATTTCCCCCCACCCCAGCTCTGTCTCCTAGTCAATCTGCAAGTACAGACACAGACAGAACTATAAAGAGACAAGTTTATGTTAATGCTAAGTTTTAATCAGTTCTTAAAAACTGGTTAAAAACCTTTGAAGAGAGAGAATTCTTTACATGACTGTGCCAGAAGACCATTAACACTGTGTCTAGCAAACAGCTGGTTTCAGACCTAACAGCCGCTAGCCTGAAATATAACCAGCATGGATGCTGCCACAGCCCCTTGGAGAGTAATAGGATATGTGTAAGATTTCTGGGATAATTTATACACGTGCATATAGTTGGAAAATATACTCTGTAACTGGGTTTTGTCTCCCTGCACAAGATGGATGGAGATCACTGCCTCGTGTTGCCCAACCCTGATAAAGGGCACTTACTTTCTAAAACTCCAAAAGGAGTTTTAGAGAGTTTATTTGCTGGCATTTTCATATCAGCTTGATAACAACCAGGATGGGCAGCCTGGACTGGCTGCAATCCCACCTCGTTTTCCCTCAGCAACACACCACGGAATCATAGGAGGGTTTAAGCTGAAAAAAACCTTTAAAATCATCTAGTCCAACCATCAATCCAGCCCTGCTAAGTCTGCCACTGGCCCATTTCCCCAGGCATGACATTTGCTCTTCTTTTAAATGTCTCCAGGGATGGTGACTCAACCACCTCCCTGGGCTGCCTGTTCCAATGGACATTAGGAAAAATATCTTCACGAAAGGTTAATTGAGCACTTGAATAGTCCATCCGGAGGTGTTTAGAAGATTGGTGGATGAAGAGTTCAGGGATATGGTTTGGTAGCGGACATGTAGATGTTGGGCTTGATCTCGAAGGTCTTTTATAACCAAACGATTCTATGAATGCTGGACAAACATTTCAGTAAAGTAATTCCTCCCAATATCCAACCTAAATCTTGAAGGAAGGAATAAATCATTAAAAATAGTGAGAATCAAATCTTGGCCAGCTTGCAGTAAGAAAGAATGTGACTGTAACAGGAGTTTATAGTTTGTTTACTAGGTTGAAACAAGGACAGTCCCCCAGCAGGAACAGAGGACAGACCTGAGCTCACCGAGAGGACACAGTGAGGAAGGAGGAGATAAGAGCATCAGAGGATTCTCAAGGCACAATGGAACTCAGATGTGCATTTGAGAGTAGGTGATATGAGTTCTATGTATGTTTAACCAGAGGTTATTTTCCCTCTGTACTCGGCACTGGTGAGGCCGCTCCTTGAATCCTGTGTGCAGTTCCGGGCCCCTCACCACAAGAAGGATGCTGAGGTTCTGGAGCGAGTCCAGAGAAGAGCAACAAAGCTGGTGAAGGGGCTGGAGAACAGGCCCTATGAGGAGCGTCTGAGAGAGCTGGGTTTGTTTATAGCCTAGAGAAGAGGAGGCTGAGAGGAGACCTCATTACTCTCTACAAGTACCTGAAAGGAGGTTGTGGAGAGGAGGGAGCTGGCCTCTTCTCCCAAGTGACAGGGGACAGGACAAGAGGGAATGGCCTCAAGCTCCGCCAGGGGAGATTTAGGCTAGAGATTAGGAGGAGGTTTTTCATGGAAAGGGTCATTGGGCACTGGAAGAGGCTGCCCAGGGAGGTGGTTGATTCACCTTCCCTCGAAGTGTTTAAGGCACAAGTGGATGAAGCGCTGAGGGACATGGTTTAGTGTTTGATAGGAATGGTTGGACTCGATGATCCGATGGGTCTCTTCCAACCTGGTTGTTCTATGATTCTATGACACATGTGTTTATCAGAATCACGTATCATTATGTATGTTTAACCAGTATAAAAGCCCTGTAACCAGCTTGAACGGACACGCACATCAGGTGAAACAATTCCCTCTATGTCCGGTGTCGTCTTATGTATTAAGTCAACGCCTGCTTAACAATCATATTGGCTCCAATTATTGTGTTTGGCCTTTTTCATGGCGTCAGCATCTTGAGGCCATGTCCCCCTCTCCTCCCCCTGCCTACCACAGAATCACAGAACAACCAGGTTGGAAGAGACCCACGGGATCATCGAGTCCAACCATTCCTATCAAACACTAAACCATGTCCCTCAGGACCTCATCTACCTGTGCCTTAAACACCTCCAGGGAAGGTGGATCAACCACCTCCCTGGACAGCCTGTTCCAATGCCCAATGAATGACCCTTTCCGTGAAAAACTTCCTCCTAATCTCCAGCCTAAATCTCCCCTGGCGGAGCTTGAGGCCATTCCCTCTTGTCCTCGGGGAAGGAGCCGCAGCCAAGGGTGTGCGGGGGAGCCCCGGAGTGGGGCTTTCACACCTTCCCCTTCCTCCACCTCCGGCTACGGCAAGGACCGCGACGCCCGCGCCACGCCGGCAGCGGGGTCACGTGACCGCGCCAGGAGCGCTCAATGGGAGGGAAACGGAGGTGCGCGTCACGTGACCTCGTAGGCGCAGTCAACGGGCGGTTAACGCGGGGGGGTGCGCGTCACGTGTGTCACGTGACCGCGCCGCAGCGGTCAATGGGCGGGGAAAGGGAAAGCGGGGCTGGGTGGGAGTGTCACGTGGTGTCGCGCGCGAACAGTGAGGCGGGAGGAGGGGCTGGTGTCACGTGACGGCGGCCACGGCAGCCGCGACCCAGGCGAGACGGCACCGGCGGCGACCCCAGCCCCGACCCTGAACCTGACTCTAACCCTGACCCTGCCTGGGGACATCGCCGGGGCTGGGTGAGCCGCTGTCACCCCCTTCCCATCCCAGGCTGGGCATCCCCGGGACGGGCTCCTTCTTTCCTTTCGGACTGCTGGTTCCTCCCCCTCAGCCCCCTGGAGCCTCTCTTCCCTCACAGTGTGTTCTCCCAAGAGCTGTCGTGGTTTGCTCTCTCGTTTCACCCTTCTCTGTGATGCCTGCTTCCCGAGCCCTGAGCTCCAGTTTGCTGGAAAAGTGGCTCTCCCAGCAGCTTTTGTTCCTTACTGGTCTCTATATGAGTTATCAGTGTTTCTTCAGGTTTTAATGCACTTATGAACTAATCGTTAAATGATTTTTTTTTTTTTTTTTTAAGGAACTTTCAGAGTTCTGTTTTCAGCGGTTTAAGTGACCCCTTTCGGAAAGCATGTTGTCATCGGCTGGTGAAAGGTAAAATGGTCTTTAATTGTTTAAAACGGGGGTGGGGCCATGGGGGGAAGATGCTAAGCATCTTTTTCACGGAAAGGGTCATTGGACATTGGAAGAGGCTGCCCAGGGAGGTGGTTGATTCACCTTCCCTGGAGGTGTTTAAGGCATGGGTGGATGAGGTCCTGAGGGACTTGGTTTAGTGTTTGATGGGAATGGTTGGACTCGATGACCCGATGGGTCTCTTCCAACCTGGTGATTTTATGATTCTATGATTCTATCATCTAGGGGAAGGGGTGTGGAGCACTAAGCTTTTTAGGACCAAGCGTTGCCTGGAAGATGAAGTAATTCCATAGAGCCTTAAGGTGAATGCTTATCTCTCTGTACATCAGACTGAAAGGCAGGTGTTGCTTTAGAAGATGTATCCTGAGTGAATACCTTCAGTGAGCTGCTTGGCTTAAAAAGCAAACGAAAGCGTACTGTGGTTGATTGGGGTTGGAACTGGATGATCTTTAAGGTTCCTTCCAACCCAGACTATTCTATGATTCCGGGATTGTAGTTCAGGTTTTGTGACAGTGGGTGAATGACTGTTATCCAGTTGTGGTTTTTTCCTATAGCTAAAATAATCTTACATTCAATAGCGTTTTTGTACATGGTGGTTTTTGCTTGCTTATATCTCTTTCAGCTGGTTACTCAAAGCTAATAGGAGGTCCGGTTGTCAGTTCTTAGATCAGCAGTTTTTTTCTTTCCCTGTACTGTTCGTAAAAGGCATCCAAAAATAAATTGTGCAGAGGTTTGAGCACACAGATTTTGTTAGGGAAATATTGCATTATGTAAGGTCTATGGAAAGTAAGTTAAGGCACATGATCTCGGGGAGTGCAGTGTGTTTTTGTTGGCAGGGAGAAAGATGGAATAAAATCACTTGATTCATGTATCTGATTAATGTCAATAGCGTGCATTGTTTCCCTGTTCTTTCGCAATATTGAAATGTGATAAGAACAAGAAACACAAACTGGAGACAACATGGTGAAGATCAGTGTCACGTGTAGGATTTGACTCTTTCTTGGTTGAAGTGTAGTTAAAATTTAAAAAGGATCAAGTGTGACAGTCATTTCTTGAATGTACCAGCAGATATACCAGCTTTTTATTCTCATTGCTGTTTATAATTCTTGTAGAGAATTGGGAGAAACGAAGGCCTGAGCCTGCAGTTTGTTTCTGTGCAGGAGTAAGTCTGTCCAGCTAGACTAAACTGCAGCATTGGAGCCTGAGGAAAGACTGAAACTAACAAACATGGGACTGTGTTCCAATAGCCTTTACCAATAAGGGTATAATCTTTGAGGAGTTAACTATAGTTTTGTGTTGGGATGACAATGGGTACTGTTTTCCCGGTAGGATGTTGTGTTAGGCTATTGTTCTCTCCAGCATGGATTTGTTTAGCTGAACTATAAACTGCAGAGCTTTTATCTGAAATCATTTCACAAAACATCTTGTAAACACTTTTTTTTTTCTTTTAAGGCAGGGATTCATGTCTGCTTACATGCATCACTGAGAATCAGCCTGCGTGCTTTTTCTTTAGAAAGCAAACTAGTGCGAAGTTGAATGCATAGGCAGCAGTTTAGCACAGAATCTTTGAAGGGCTTATGTCTCCAAAAGCCTGTGGCTTTTTTTAATTGTGAACAGATCTAGATCCTTTTTTTTTCCTCTTATGTTGGTGACTGCTCAGAGTTCAGTTTCTTTTTATCACAACATGTGGCCAGTTAAGTTTCCTTCTCTACCAGTCGTCCTTTCTTGCTTATTTTTAGCCTCATTGAAATTCAAACAATCACCTTTGTTTCTGTTCTGGTTTATATATAGATTTTGTTGGATAATTTCAGAAATGTCAAAGCAGTTAGAGGAGGGATTGTTGATATATGCTCCCTCTGCTGGTTAGTTCTACAGTAGAAATTAATCTATATAGTGTATAATTATTTTTCAGTGAATCACACAACTGAAATGAAAAGACAGTTAAAAGCAGTGACATACAGTATTTCTAAAAGCAACTGTCTAATGGAGTGCCGAGTTTAAGCTCATGACCTTCATACTCCTAAGGTTTTTAATTGCAATTAACATAAATCTGGGTGATGATACGTGGCAGATACTCCTTAGAACTGCTGCTGCCATGTTGCATACAGAGTGTAAACAATGGCTTGAGAAGTAATACATTGAGACAACTGTTTGCGTGCAGATTAGAATAAACTTCATTACTTTGGACTCCATCTGGCACGTTTGCTGCTACACTGCACTTTGAGACTTTCGGTTAAGGTGAGTCATAGCACAGTGTGTAATGTAGTGGGGGTCCAGGCCTTTAACGTGATCGTTAGGAGAAGTAAACAATAACCCTACCTCTCTTATTGATGGAGGACAGGAAAGGTGAGTGAAGGACACTTTGTTTCTTTGTGCCTCTGGCTGCAATGACAGGACTGAAGAATCCTTTCATGCTTTCGACAGCATCTAAGGACAGTAGATAATATTTATAAAGGATGGGAAAAAGCAGTGTGTTTGTAGGTAAATAATACATATATAAAAGGCAGGAGGTATTTTCTGTTTGTTTTGGTTTGTGATCCTTTATTGGTAGCTAAACCTGAAGGGACTTCAGGATTTACTAAAGAAACTAAGCTACCAGTGGCAGATGAGTTGTTATTAAAAACCTTTTAGGGAAAACCCTCAAAATAACTGAAAGATTGTAGTAACATTTGAAATTGGAAATATGCAGCTTTGTTTTAGATAAAGCAGCATTACACGTGTGTCAAAAATGGTAAAATTCTTCATCTGTGAATGGAGTTAATTGCTCATGCCTTCCATGTGGAGAGTCTTGTGTTCTTGAAAGCTTTTCTCTACTGGTATTAGTTCCTCTGACAAGATATCCAGTTGAGCTTTGAGGTGTGGGAAATGCAGTGTAACTCCCATGGATTTTATCAAAGAGGAGTGGTTAATAGCGTCATATGGTAGAGGGAATGAAACCAAGCAGATTAAAGACCTAGTGCAAAGATCGGAAAGGGAAAGATAAAGAATCACATTTTGAACTGGTTATGTTTAGAGTAGAAAAGATTCTGAGGGTGCTGGAAAACCAGTGAATTTACTGGGACATTCTGCATCAAAATAACATTTGGCTTCATGTCTTAAATTGACAAGATATATTGAAAAGAACTTCAGTGAAGAAAATATTTATCTTAATGCCCAGTTTGACATGTTTGTGTCTTTCCAATTGTATGTTATCTGGGACAAATGAAATAGAAGGGATAATTACTTAGTCTGCTCAAAAGAGCAGGTCATCACTGTCTACTCCTAATTGATTGGCAGTGTCATACGTTAAAAGATTTGCTAAAGAGAGGTAACAGATCTTAGCAGCTAACTGGCCTGAGTTTGTAACTGGAGTAGAAATTAAGGAGGCTTAAATGCATTCAAATCTGTTTAGCTGTGTAGGATGTGGTATGACTTGGCATCAGGTACTCTTTCAGAAGCTGGTCTACAAATAGATCTATTATGAATGTACCATCTGGAGACGTGGGGCTGCGATTCAAGACCTATTTCGAATATGAAATGTAGTGAGGTCAGGCTCTTGGTGAGAGAGGTACCTGAGAACAGAGCTGGATTTTTTGGAACGAGATTATCAGCTATGATAAGAAGACAAGCCTGTGTGTTTTGTTGGGTTTTCTGTGTGCCTAATTCTCTAGTGACCTCAGAGTTTCTTAAACTTTTTTTAAAATAGTAATAAAAGTAATGTCCCTCCTTCCAAAAAAATGACTGCACTGAACAACCTGCAATTTAGGATTGACTTCTGGTCTTGAATACCTTTCTGAAGCCATGACTTGGCTTCAGAAAGAAGCTGCATGACTTGAAAGCAACAAAGCAAAGAATAGGAGAATGGGGTAGGGCTGCAGTAAACAAATGCCAAGGAAAGAATTAAATGTTAATAAGCATGTGACTTCTGGATAGAGACTGCATTACTTACCTGTTATGAATGATTCCTTAGCTACCTTTTTTTTTAAAAAAAATTGTTTTATTATGATTTGAATCATGTCACTGATATTCTGTGGAATTCTCCACCTAATGCTTTTTAGATCTCGCAAAACTTGCTGATATTCCTGAGCATAGATCATAGATTGTCAGTGGCAGAATCCCTTCAGGCTATGAGTGTTGTCAGAGTATTCATGTGCAGGACTGAAGACGTAGATAAGCTCTGTATGTTTTAGATGAATGTCAGCTTTGTTCTTGAGCTGCTGCAGTTGCCTTGAGGAAACTGGGAAGAAGCAGCGTTGTGGAAGGATGGACTTTATATATTTATATATTGACAGATATTGTCTATACCCAGTCATGTTTCAGGCTTTTAATGTGGTCCCGCTTGTTTCTAAGTAACAGATTATGACAATTTCACTTAGTCACTTTTCTCTGATGTGTTTCACTGTGTAATTGTATGAACCTATGATTTCATCTCATGCTTTTGTGCTCTGACAAATAGTTTTTGGCCATAATAAGAGCTTTTGATTGTGTAAGAGATGGCAGATTTGGGTCATATGCTCAACAGCCCCAGCTTTATTTACGGGTTTCACGTAAACATCAGCAGCTTGCTTACATGGCATATATAAGTGGTAAGGCTACAAAAAAAAAATTCACAAATGGAAATTTTATAAATGAGAATTCCCTCTGAAAATTCCCTCAGAAATCTACTCTTCAATCAGTGAATATTTGCTAGATCACAAGGTTTTAGTAAGTATGTTTGTAAAACAATTCATGTTCAGTTGTACTGAATACAGTTTACTTAAATATTCTGTTAAGAAGAGATCTGTTCTTCCAGTGTCCTAGCAGTCATTTGCTACTTATTCACCTTAATACATGGAAATATAATTGCATATATAACGGAATGTTGTACTTTGAGGAAGAACATGCCTTTTGTCTCATTTAAAAGAAATAATCTTGCAGCCTTTTGATGAAAGTGCAAAATACACCTTTTAATAAGCTTTTGGTTTTGTTGCAGCAATGCCATCTTACTTGTAGAAACGTCATGACACACAGCAGCATCATGGTGGATGTAGGCAAGTGGCCGATATTTACCTTACTGTCACCACAAGAAATAGCGTCTATTCGAAAAGCCTGTGTATTTGGTACATCAGCCAATGAAGCGATATACATAACGCACAATGATGAGGTAAGGCTGTAAATAAATGGAACGTATCCTCCACATTTGTGTTCAGAGTCCACTGAAAACTTGCAAGTTAAGTTTTGTTTCTCAGAAGCATTGTGTGAAATTCGTGTATATTTTGAAACATGTTGGATGTAGCTTGTAAATTTTATTTTAGTCTTGTATGGAGACAATGAAGTATTTAGAAAACTTATAAGTGACAAAGGCCATGATGGATTATATGCACTTTTGAAGGCAATTGAAAGAAGTTGAAATTAAGTAAAAGCATTCAAGATATGGAGAAATAAGCTTGATAAGTAATGGTTCAACAGACGTTATCTCTGGATTTTAATGAGTGAGAAACTCAACTTGAGTTAGCATAGCGCTGCTGAAAGAGACCAAGCCAGCTGTTCTGAGATGAATTAATAGAAGGGATTCTTGTGAGACTGGGAAGAGTAAGATTTCTTTACCCTCACCCTCAAGTCCCTTCAGAGCTCAAGCTACTGTCTTCTCACACTTCTAGACCTGCTGCAAAATTCCAGTTATATTAGACAAGCATTGGACAGAAAAAGCAGCAGCTATAGACTTTTAAATAAAGAAAACCAACTGTAAAACCATAAATAAAATCCCTGTAATATCAGGAAACACAAATGAAGTTTGAAATGTGATTTGCCTCAAAGCTCCCTGTTATGGGAGGATGAGCCTCCTGCAGTACAGCTGTGACTGCTCTTCCACAAACTGCTGCTAAAAGAAGGGGATGTCCTCCACTTCCACAGTTTAGTACTTCTCATAGCACAGTTCCTGCAAATGAGGAACCTGCCTTCCAGGCCTGCACAGATCTGAAGAATAACACTCATCAGTTAACTTCCAGAGTGGCCCTGTGCTGGCTCTTGAGCTCATTAACTTCCATGAGGGAAGTCTAGCCCTCAAGAGTCCACAGGAAAACTCTGTCCTGGCTGTATGAAGACCTGGATATTGCCATATCTGTGCATACCTGAGTATAAATCACTTGAAATGAGTATTCTTCTGTTTTTCAGGTATTTGTTTTTGGACTGAATTGCAGTAATTGTTTAGGAACTGGAGATAATCAGAGCACAATAGTACCAAAGAAATTAGAAGCCTTATGTGGAAAGAAGATTTCCAGTCTCAGTTATGGAAGTGGACCCCATGTTGTACTTTGCACTGAAGGTAGAAATTTAATATTTAGTATAGAAACATAAGTTACAGGCTTTAAGTTCCACTTACACTTAATAAGAATGGATTAAAGTGTAATTGTATTAAGTTGTTAACTGCGTATTGTAAGCTGAGGGGTCCTCAGTCTTTAGTGGAGCTACGTGTGTTCCTTAATAGGTAAAGTAAGTTTCTGTTTTATTTCCATTATGTTGCAACTGCAGAATTTTACTCTCATTTTTTACGTATTTGGTCTTACCTATGAACTTCCATATGTTTCTACAATAAGTCTAGCAGTTATACTGTGGTGTATGTATATAAAATAATTGTATAGAAAGTACATGCTTTTTTAGTGAATAGATGATTCTTTTGATAGTTTCACTGTCTCTTAAATGTCCTTTCACTTCCATGTTGGTGTTTTCTAATTTCTTAGAATTCTGTCTATCTTAACTTCCTTGGATTTTTGGAGGTTGTTATCACAAACCCAAATATTTTTGCAGATGGTGAAGTGTATGCGTGGGGACATAATGGTTACAGCCAGCTTGGGAATGGCACAACCAATCAGGGCATTACTCCTATTCAAGTTTGCACAAATCTCTTAATAAAGAAAGTAGTGGAAGTAGCTTGTGGCTCTCATCATTCCATGGCGCTGTCGTTTGATGGGGATGTAAGTTGAAACCTATTCAAGTCTCTTAATCTTCTCTGTGAAGTGAATAGTGCAGATGACCTTGCAGTCTGAAGTTCTCTTTTTCTACAGTGTAGTTCTACCATAACCTTTTCTCCTCCTGACTCAGACTAGATTCTCCTTTTTCTCAGGGCAGACTTGAAAACAAGTCAAAAACCGGACAAAAAACCCAAAACAAAACCAAAAAACCCCACCAAGTGAACCACAAAACCAGGGGGAAAAAAGGCTAGTAAGCTTTTGTTTCATTTGTTGTGTGTGTTACAGGGATGAGACCAGAGAGATGTGCCACTTAGGGGTGAAAGAATGGTTTGTAAGGGGCCAAAAGTCACTTTATTTGCTTGCAATTCTGATATTTAAGGGGTATATTTAGTCTATTTCTTGTAGTCTTAACAATTTCTGCACTGGCATTGTGGAAGAATGTTACTCTGCACACCTCTGAACACCTTTGTGTGTAGCTAATGAAAGAACACTTAATTTATATGCCAAGTCTCTTTCATCCTGTTTGTTTACATTGCTTAAGGCTATGTGTCATGGGAAGTGTACCATTAGTTTCCAGTTAGTCAGATCAGACCAGGGTGTGTGTATCTCATTTGAGTTGCACATTATTGCAGTCTGCACGTTATTGAAGTCTGGTTTCAGCTCTGCTTTAACAAAAGAAAAGTTATAATTTTAAAACCTTCCTAACAATGAAATTGGAAATTACTTTGTTTCCATCCCGGTAATCTGATCGTGTCTGTGTTACGGTTTACTGTGGAGTCATAATGCAACTGTAAGAAATTGGTATTGAGGGAAGGAAAAAGGCACTGGAGTAATTTAAACAGTCTACATTGTGTCTCTGAAAGGAGAACTTATGCTTAGGAAAGATCTTTGTGTTGTCATGTTTGACTTGGTTAAACTATAAAATGTGATGTGCATGCAGAGGGGAGAAGGCATCCATGTTTAAACTGGTGGTGCCAGCTGCCTGCAGTGGCTGTGCTGTCTCTTGTAATAAATGTAATGCGCTTGAAATCTCAATGGAAGTGGGGAAAGTTCTTTGTATTTACCATGGAGCTGATATTTCCAGCTCGCTCACCCTTGAGGCTAGTTAATATATCCATGGTGTGGCTTGCAGTAGCTTAGTCTGTTTGTGCTGTGAGGTTTTATCTCTACCAGAATGGATTCTACTGAAAGCAGTGAAAATATGTTGAGTGGAGCTTTACTTACACAAAGATTTGGCTGCAAAAACCCTTATGACTTGATACCTGGAATTTCAGAGGGGCTTTGTGGAAGTATTTCTGGAAATACTTGGCATAATTGATTTGGTCCAGTGCAATTTTAATGCAGTGCAAATGAGGGGAAAAAAAGAAAGTATCTTGATAGACTTAAAGGACTGTAAATATTTCTGCCTCTGACAGAGAAAGCTGATTAGCTTCTGGGCATTTTGAGCTTCCTTCTGAGTTTCTCTACCTCAGTTTTATCTCTGTAACTGACATGAAGGTGTTTTTTTTGAAGATGCTTTATAATATTCAGTAGAATCAAAGATCCAGCGAATACAAGTAACAAAAAGCATAGGAGTAATGCTTTCTTTTGTTCCTGTTAGACATGGTAAATGAGTTGTCTTGGTGGGAAGTTTTTTGGTTTTGTCTTTGGGGGTGCTTTTGGCTAGTCTGTTTTTGCGGGGGGTTAGTTTGCTATTTTTTGTGGGGGAGGTGTTTGTTTCTAATGGCTATTCATTTGGTGTCACCATAAACAGGCAGCTTTTGGCACCAAAGCATGAGCAGACTTCACGTTAGGGTATCTGTCGCTGTACTTTCACCGTCTCTCGTGTCTGGGTGCTAGTGGCTGGGCACTTCCCAGAGGACAAGCTTTTTAACTGGTTGAAGCACCACAGACTGAGCCATCAGAAGCAGTTTTATGTGAAGCATCATGTGCATATTTATGCACACAATAACAATTGAAGGAACTGAAAATACAAAGCTATTTATTTTTATATAGCAAACTACTTCCCCGTCTTGTTCACTCCTAGGTGAAAGGAACCTGTGTTTTTATTAGTAGTAGTTTGCCACTGGTGGACTTTGAGCTGTCAGAAATGGTGCTTTTTGTTAATGGTATTGTGTAAGAGTTTGGTTACTATGAAATATGATCTGACAAAAGCATCTCCTTTCACCGCTCTTGAAAGATACAGAAGAATTATGAGGAGGGTCCAGTTACATCCTGGTTTAGAGTTCTATGAAGAAACCTAAATAGAGGAGTTCAGCTTGTTTGGGAAACAGATGACATCCTGGCTTGCATTCCCTTTTTCCAACACCTTGAAAGTATAAAGGCAGTCCATTTGCTACACTGTTTGTCTTGCAGTCTGACTCCGGTTTATTATGGAAATATGTTCCTTTTATGGTCAGTCTGCTTCTGTAGCAAGAAGCTGAAAAAAAGTGCTATGTTCATATTTGCCAGGTCAGTCAGTCCTACTGCTGCTCATACCTTTCAGCTGTTGGAAACAACTTCTAAGCATTTTAACTTTTTAAATAGTATAGTTTACCCAATATGAAGCTGACTACAGTAAGATTATAATTTATTACTGTAATTACCATTATTAAGGTTTAAACTGCAGTTTCTGTTTGTTCTTATGGACAGCTGTATGCTTGGGGCTATAATAACTGTGGTCAAGTTGGATCTGGATCTACAGCAAACCAGCCAACTCCTCGTCGAGTTTCGAACTGTTTACAGGGTAAAATGGTCGTTGGCATTGCTTGTGGTCAGACCTCCTCCATGGCCGTAGTAAACAACGGTGAGGTAAGCATTGCCGTATTCTTACTTTCTTTCACTCTTACCCAAACTCACAGGGTTAACATCTGAACATGGAGAAGTGCTGACATGGAGTGCTCTGGTTAGAGGGTTGTATTTATGAAGTTTTGTAGACTTATAACTTTGGTGAGACCAGTTTAAGGAAAACTGGAATTAACTGGAGATGCTGTCTTTAAACATTCCTTCTTACGGTAAAGACTGCATTACTGAGTCTGCAATTGCAAGAGTTAGGCATGCTTAATGTAACTGTTCAGCCTTCCGTATTACAGTAGATTGTTTAACATCAGTCTAATCTTTCAACAACAATACACTGACCGATCCTGATTCTTAAACACATTGCTTAATTGCCAGCATCAAAACCAAACCAAGCTTTTGAAGATTGCCCTAGTATTGCGCAACTGTTCCATTTCACATAAGCTTATGGTGCTCTCTTGCTTCTAGGTATGAACTTTAGCCTCAGTTTCACTACATTTTGCCAAACTACATTTCTTTGTGTCTGGAGGGACTGTAAAAGTCCCTGAGGTCGATGAGCTTTCATTGTACGTACTATTGTCTTGATGTGTCCACCATAAAAAAACTAAAGGAAAAATTAGAGCTAAACTTGGAACTTCAGTTTAATCCAATAGCTATTTGCCTGATCAGAAGAACTAATTTCTTGTTTTCTTTTAAAAAAGAAAAGGAAGAAGGAAGGCACAAGAGTCAACTCCAATGTTAATGATATGGGAGAGATTTTGATGTATTGCAAATTTATTGCAAAATTTCTAGTACTTCAAAAACAAATCTGTTTTAGAAAGCTTCTCGAAAAGGTGAATGCAGGACTAAAAGGCTGAACACAGTCAATCATGGAAGTACATTTAACATCTCGCAGCCTCCTCTGTAATGCTCTCGACATGCTGTATAGTTTTTTACTAAGATATACTTTTTTGATTTGTGCTTCATACTGAATCTTAAATATTCTGTATTTTGCAGTGGAGTGGCTTAATTTTGTTTTCCTTTTGAAACCAGGTTTATGGCTGGGGTTACAACGGTAATGGTCAGCTCGGTCTTGGAAACAATGGCAATCAGCTAACACCCTGCAGAGTGGCAGCGTTACATGGTGTGTGTATACTCCAGGTATGTCTAATGTGTCTAAATGTTTGTTTCTAGAATCTGCTAAAACCGTATCTTTGGAATCTTATACCTGCTTCTAAATTTCACAGTTCAAATACTGATTTATTTTTTTAACTCATTTATATTGTCTTGGACTTACAAAAACAAGTATTCTACAGTTCACTTACAGTTTTTATAAGTGTTCTGAAGGAGTTAAGATTAGATAGCGTTACTGTAAGTAAATTATGCAATGGATACAAACTGCGTCTTTGATATAAAGCTAAATAAATGAAATTCACCAGGAAAAGACAAGAAATTAAGGGGAACAAGATGGTCAAATTAGGTTCGACATTAATATAGAATCATAGAATCACTAAGTTGGAAGAGACCCACTGGATCATCAAGTCCAACCATTCCTTCCTCTTCTCCCATGTGACAGGGGACAGGACAAGAGGGAATGGCCTCAAACTCTGCCAGGGGAGATTTAGGCTGGAGATTAGGAGGAAGTTTTTCACACAGAGGGTCATTGGACATTGGAATAGGCTGCCCAGGGAGGTGGTTGATTCACCTTCCCTGGAGGTGTTTAAGGCACGGGTGGATGAAGTCCTGAGGGGCATGGTTTAGTGTTTGACAGGAATGTTTGGACTCGATGATCCGATGGGTCCCTTCCAACCTGGTTGTTCTATGATTCTATGATTCTATCGTACACTAAACCGCGTCTCTCAGTACCTCGTCTACCCGTCCCTTAAACACCTCCAGGGGAGGTGAATCAACCACCTCCCTGGGCAGCCTATTCCAATGCCCAGTGACCCTTTCCATGAAAAACTTCCTCCTAATCTCTAGCCTAAATCTCCCCTGGTGGAGCTTGAGGCCATTCCCTCTTGTCCTGTCCTCTGTCACTTGGGAGAAGAGGCCATTACCCTCCTCTCTACAACCTCCTTTCAGGTAGTTGTAGAGAGCAATGAGGTCTCCTCTCAGCCTCCTCTTCTCCAGGCTAAACAACCCCAGCTCTCTCAGACGCTCCTCATAGGGCCTGTTCTCCAGCCCCTTCACCAGCTTTGTCGCTCTTCTCTGGACTCACTCCAGAGCCTCAACATCCTTCTTGTGGTGAGGGACCCAGAACTGAACACGGGATTCAAGGAGCGGTCTCACCAGTGCGGAGTACAGAGGGAGAATCATCTCCCTGGACCTGCTGGTCACACCATTTCTGATACAAGCCAGGATGCCATTGGCCTTCTTGGCCACCTGGGCACACTGCTGGCTTATGTTCAGTCGGCTGTCAACCAAAACCCCCAGATTATTTTCCTCCTGGCAGCTTTCCAGCCAGGCTTCTCCCAGTCTGTAGCCCTGCATAGGGTTGTTGTGCCCCAAGTGCAGGACCCGGTATTTGGCCTTGTTTAACCTCATGGCATTGGACTCTGCCCAGAGGTCCAGCCTGTTCAGATCCCTTTGTAGAGCCTCCCTACCCTCGAGCAGATCGACACTTCCACCCAGCTTAATGTCGTCTGCAAACTTGCTAAGGGAGCACTGATGCCTTCATCCAGGTCATTGATAAAGACACTGAACAGGGCTGGACCCAGCACTGAGCCCTGGGGAACCCCACTTGTCACTGGCCTCCAGCTGGAGTTAGCACTATTTACCACCACTCTCTGGGCCCTTGATTCAACCAGTTTTCCACCCATTCTCATTAGCCCTTCAGAAGCGAGGGAAGAAGGGATAATGAGTCATGGGTGTGGGTCTGGTTGTTTGCTGATTGAGTTTTGTTTGCGTTATTTTCCAGCTGAAGAATAAAAGTAAAAATTGGGATTTCCTGGGTTTTCAGTGAGGTTCTGTGGAGTTTCATGTGATAACTTGTGTTGAACAGTTGTTGACTATTAAGCTGCAGCTCTCATGGTTTGTATAGTATTCAAAGTATTCAAAGCATCAGAGTATTTCAGAATTGCACAGGGTGGTTAGGTTTGCTGTTCTTCATGTGAAGAATCTGCAAATGAAAGTGAGTAAAGGCTGGGGAAACTCTGCAAGGGTAAATTAGTTAAGAGTAACCAATGAGCACTAAATTAATGGAATTGAGGCTTTTCCAGTACCTGAAGTTTTATATATTTTACGTTAGATTTAAGTACTGAGAAATACCACATTGTAGTGCTACATGAAGAATGCCTGAGATCAGCTAGACTAAGGTAATGAGTGTGATAATTGTGTTTTTCTTCTCTGTTTTGTTTAGTAGTAATGCTTATACATTTACTTACAGATTGCCTGTGGCTATGCGCACACACTAGCACTAACAGATGAGGGTTTGCTCTATGCCTGGGGAGCTAACACTTATGGGCAGCTGGGAACTGGCAATAAAAGTAATCAGCTAAGCCCGGTGCAGATCATGATGGAAAAAGAAAGGTAATCTTGCTGAAGCTGTTTCTGTACTCATAAGTCGGAGCATGTGTTTATGAAGTCTCTGGCACTGGAAGCTTGCACGTGTAGGGCTTGGTGGATTGTTTCTTTTTTTATTGCTTATGTTAAAAGCATAGGAAAGGGTGGTAACATACTGTTTACTACAGATGGAATGCTTTTTGATATCTGTGATAAATATTGAAAGTAAACATATTTTGTATTAGGCCAATACTGAAAGAAAACAACTGTTATGCTATTCTGAATATGGTTCCTTTTGTTTAAAATTTTTCTCCCATGAAACTGATAAGACAAGCTTTTAAACTGTATCGTGGCCTGCTTTTTAAAAAGAACAAGAGGTGCCACCTTTGTTACATTTCAAAAAGAAAAAGAGGCACCACCTTTGTATGAAGTGACGTGTGAGGAAAAGACAATTTTATGAAAGGCTGAAAACAGCCAACCACAAAACCAGAACTCTGTTTGCAAGGTCACTGGAGCTAAGGGCAGACAACACTTGTATCTGTTATATGAGGTAGTAGTTTGAAGTTTTTTTAGTTTTGTAAGCTCATAAAAGAATAGCCCTAACCCTTGCCCACTTTCTTTCAGCACCTTTGTCATCCTCATCTTTGGGATGACTCTTCTGCTGTTTGCCTACAAACTTGGACCTCAGTCCCGTTTCCTGGGCCTATACCTATATTTTAGTTTACCTCAGTTTGGGAAGCTCTTAGTCTCTAAATCACTTAACCTGTAAAGGTCTTGGTTCCTTTAGGAATAAGTATAAGCCTTTCTGCATCCCAGTCCTCTGTGTTATTCATGCAGTTAACTCTCTGAAAATAAAGTTACTCAGATGAGACTTAGCTGAAAACTTAGAAAACTGATTCTACTCTAGCTCAAACACGAACACTTGTAATCTCCTCTTAACTAGGAAATACTTGTGATTGTTTTTTCTCCTGTATTTCTGAGCTGTCTGAGAAGCCGTTCCTGTTTTTAACTATTTCTCACACTTAAAGTTAAATGTAGAGCTGTGCGGTACTGAGATTATTTAAAAGTGTCAAAAATGGGTGAGCAGAAAGAATAAAGGAATCATGAGAACAGGAACCATGGAGGTGAGGCTGGCTTGCCTGTGAATGACTCGCGCTAGTGAAGCGAAGTAAGATATTCCTTAAAAAAGCACTGTAATGGAAATGCTTATGTTTGCAAATAGATAACTTTGTTTTCTTAGTGATTTAGTCCTTGAGTGAACTAAGGGAGGCTGTTGCATTTAGAATTGTCTGTGAGCTCAAGCATGGGATTATAATAAGATTGGCATTTGTTTTAATTACTAAAGGAGGGAGAAAATATCATAAAATTTCTGCTTGGAGTTTAAGGGGGAGATAAGTTACTAGAACTTACCCATTTTGCTTTACTTGGCTCCCTCGGAAACAGTGGGTGAGTTGTCATTTCTCATGAAGCATATTATTGCCACTGTTCTTGGTCTTTTAATTTTTCTAACTCTTTTGTCATTTATATGTAATGCTGCTTGATAGTTCTTTGAGAGGTGGCATTTGATGCTGTCTTGAGGAATATTGCACATGCAGCTTGCAAGGAACCATTAGACTTTATTTTGTATTAGCATGAACGAACAGTTATGAAGATATCTTCCTGAATTTTGATGTTAAACCTATGTTTCAAGTGTTATCCTCTGCATGGACTGTACATGTGTTATAGTACATATTCTAGTATGCTTCTTAAATATAGTATAGTTACTAAAAAATAAGAATTTGTCCTGCTAAGAAACTTTGAGGAATGAAGTAGTTCAGGTGGATAGCTATGATGGACAGTAAGTTGTCCCTAAAATAATTGTTTCGTGATGTCTTATACAGAGATGGTGAAATATCTCAATGTTGCACAGAAGTTCATAAGTTAATAATGATGTAAAACAACCATTAGTCTTTTATCTGCCAGGAATTATAGATACATATACTGAAAGTGATTGTAGATGTTTTTGTGGTTTATCTTGAAATAGTTTCTGCATTTAAAACGTGGGCTTCATGCTTTCATACAAAATAGATTTTACCTGAAAAGCTAACTCTTTATTGGTAGTGTTCTGTAAAGGAACAAACACTTTCATATGTGTATTCTTAGACTGCTTAGAAGGACATTTATTTGTTCCAGTTGATCTGTTTCTGGCACAAACCCATGAAATCCTCTAAGGCATTTTTAGCGCGGAAAAAAACCAGGGAAGTGTAGCTTTTATTTTGAACTAATGCTGGAACTTCCTTTGATTTTTTAATTTTTTTTTTTTTTAAATTATAAAGAACAGAAATGCTGGAAATATCCTTGTGGCCCTTTTAATGGGAGTGTGATTCTTCTCAGTTCTTGTAATGTTTCAGATACTAAGGGATTGCATGAGCAGACAGAATGAGTAAGTGTGCTTCAGCAGCTCTAGTATAAGGAAGTGTGTGAGGTGGGTGAAAATATTGTAGAGATTCTAGTTAAGAAAACAGCCGTAGCTCTTCATCAGTGTGGAGTTAAGTACGTGTAGTCACCTGTCCTCAAATGAGATGCTGTCTGTGTTCCATGCTGTATCCCAGTGCTGAGGAAAGGAAACTAACAGCAAAATAAGAAATCAGAAATTCAGATATTAGGTTAGATCTGTGTGCATACAAAAAACATTAAAGGCAGAGATGAATAGTTTCTTAATAAAGAATTTATTGGAAAATGCATAGGATCTAAATTTCAAAATGAGAGAATTTTTACTGTTTCACTTTGAAAGAAGTTCAGCGAAATGCTCTGCAAAAATCTCAGTAGTGTAACTTTCCTGCCTTTTCCCTAACTGGAAATTTCACGAGCTCCACTGGCATTTCTTCTTAAGAATAAGTGTTGATGTGTATTGATTTTAAAGGGAAAACCCAAAACTTTGTTTTGCTTCATTCTTTCCCTATGTTCATGCAAGTAGAGGAGGAATGTCATCTGCTGAGAATGACACAATTAAAGCAATATCAGATTACAATAATATTGATTTAAATATTGATCTATCCAAACAGTATCAGATTCATGCAGGACAAAGAAAGAAGCACAGGAGTGTAGATGCACAGGTTGGTTGGCTGTTGTTTTGGTGAGGCATTTGGAATGTCACTTGATTCTGTACTCGTAAGTATCTTACAAAGTTTCTTCTGTTTGCAGGGTTGTGGAGATTGCGGCCTGCCACTCTGCCCACACGTCAGCTGCCAAGACCCAGAGTGGCCAGGTGTACATGTGGGGCCAGTGCCGTGGGCAATCCGTGATCTTTCCCCACCTCACTCACTTCGCCTGCACTGATGATGTGTTTGCTTGCTTTGCTACCCCTGCCGTTATGTGGCGTCTTCTTTCAGTAGGTGAGAACGAGCTCCGATGTGGTTGCCAGTGCTGTAAACTCTGTGTACATTTTTAGTGATTATTACAGGATGCGTCTTCCATGGCAGGACAGTTCCTGCTTTAAGGAGAGGCAGCAATTCAAACTAGCTCCTCTAGCTAGGTTTTTTTTCCTGAAGAAAACAATCTTCAGCAGCTAAGGTTAACAAGATTGACTGTTTACCAGTATGCATTTGAAGAGAACTGTGTTTTACCATTGCACTGTGAATATTTTGTATACAAAATACATCTGTGGTGTTTGAGCTCCAGCTCAGGACTGGGAAGGACTCCTGGATCATTAAACATAACTTTTTTCCATTAAAACCGTTCTTACTTGGAGGACTGTTTTGTGACTCTTGATACTCTGGTATTTAACAACTTTGAATTATAAGTGCTGTTTCTAGCTTCCCCTCCTTAGTATTTATCCTTCCAATATGAATTTGAAGGAGCAAATCTCTCCACTATATTTCACATTAGTGAAGTAATGTAGTAGAATTCAAAAGTTTCATTTTGTGAGGTGATTTCTCTTGACTTGATTTAATTTGACTTTCCGCAAAGACAAGCAGGCTTGTAAATAATCCCTGTATAACAAGACCCTGACGTAATCGTTTTCTCTGTTGGAACTCTCTTCTTTTACTGCCTTGGATTATTTGTACCGCTCTGTGATGCAATCTCTGTGACCAGCAAATAAGCACAAGCCTTTCTTCTTGATGATCTTTGATTCACGTGCAGCTAATTCTTACTTGACCCCAAATACACTATAAAGTGCTTAGCTTGCACTTCCTTTAAAACATGAAGGCGTTTTCATGTTCAAAACAAGATGATGTGTTTGTCTTGGATCTGCCACTTCTGTTCTCAATATCATTGAGGAGACCTGATCTGTTTTCATATTGACAACAGATCCTGATTTTTTTTTTTTTTTTGTCCCTAAGCAACTTTTCTCCGGTCTTAGACATTATCTTTGTGTGTGACTTGTCCTGACCTAGCTTCTCCACCATAACTTCTCATTCAGCATGTTATCCCATTTATAGAGGTCCAGATAACAGCATCTTGTCTGTAGAGGAAAACTGGATAGTTTTACTAAGGAGAGAGAAGATTATCTTGGAGTGATCTGCTTCTGGGTAAATCTAAGTCTTGTTTTATCCCACTTCTCACTTTCTCCATTCTCTGATCCTCTGTGATATGTTAGCCTTGCCCTCTGTAGAGTTCTGATGGTTGTCCAGGTTTCTTGCCTCTCGCTGATGGTGAAGGGTTTTCAAACATCTCCTCAGTTTCAGAACCTTTCAAGTTCCTGATTTTTGTGAAGTATCCCGGACTGATTATAAAAAGGCATTTGAAGTTTGTTCCTATATTCTAATTCCTCTTAGCCTTTGGGGGTTCTTCCCTTCTTATTCTGATAATCCTGCTTACTGAATGTTTAAATCAAATGCATTAATTATGGGGGCATTTTCAATCTCCATTTTCCATATGCATTTTTTTCCCTTCCCCCAGCTTTTTTATCCATATAGGTTTAAACTGCCCCCTCTTTTTATGTTTTTGGGGGTTTTTTTCCCAGTGAGAGCTAACTCTGCATAAAGGTTTTTGTTCTGCTTCCAGTTACGATGGCTCTGCCAAAAAAAAAAAAAAAAAAAAATCAGTCACTCAGGATTGGCTGTGGCGAAGTACAAATCTGCAGCCTTTTTTGAGGAATGAACTTAAGGTATTTGGAGTGAAAGCTGATCTGCTGCATAGCTTAAGCTAAGCTGATGACCTACTAAAAAATTACATGAGCAGAAGGAGGGGGATCGGAGCATGGTTTAATTAATGCTGATGAGATGCAGGTTCTGTGGGTGATATATGTAAATTGGAGGAGTGTGTGGTCTTTCGTGGCACAAATATGGCTTATCTGTTATGATAGTTTGTTGTAGCAGTATTTCTTTTTAAATACCAACTACTTTAGCTGCCCCTGTTGGTAGAGAGCAGTTTGTGGATTGTATGCAGACACAGGAGACAGACCACATCCTATTAGAGTGGAAATCTGCTTATTTTTCTTCTCCATACTTTGTTTCTTAGAAGCTACATGTATTGGAATACACTTTTAAGATGCATCACCAGAAGTTTCAAATAGCAGATTAAATTGTTTTCTAAAATTTCAGAGTTCTTGCTTTACCACAAGCCCTAGTGAACTTGTGCTGCAGTTCTTGTATGATTTCTAGAGGCACAGAATAGGACCTTTTGTGGGACCAGTACCATAGGCTTTAATATAAAGAACTGTCAGACAGCTGTGAAATCTCAGCTTTAATCCACTTCCAAAATTGCTGAAGTCCCGTGTCCTTGGTTTTACCTTAGTATCTACTACCTCTCTTCAACAGAACTGCTTTAGAGTTTTGTGTTGTCATGTGGGCTGGAGCACCTCTTCTATGAAGATGAGCTGGGAGAGTTGGAGTGGTTGAGCATGGAGAAGAGGAGAACCTGAGGAGACAGCTGCCTTCCAGTACCTAAGGAGGGCTTACAAGAAAGCCGGAGAGGGCATGTCGTGATAGGATATGGGGAAATGGTTTTAAACTGAAAGAGGGTAGATTGAGATTAGATGCAAAGAAGAAATTGTCTGCTGGAATGGGTTTTACAGAGAAGCTGTGGATGTCCTGTCTCTGGAGGTGTTCAAGGCCAAGTTGGGTGAGGCTTTTACAACCTGGTCTAGAGGATGGTGTTCCTGCGCATGTCAGGGAGAGTTGGAACTAGATGATCTTTAAAGGTCCCTTCCAGGCCAAGTCATTCTATGATTCTCTGATGACTAACTAATAAATGGAGTATAGTGTTGTTGTTAGTGAGCCCTGGCAAAGGCCTCAACAGACAGCCTGCAGGCTATATCGAGTCTGCCAGCACACAAAAAAGTAGTCAAATGGTGACATGATTTCTTGCTCTTTAGGCTCAGAGCACACTGTGTCGATGCAACCAAAGTACATATACTGTGTCTGAAGTAAGTCGCAGCTGATGCTGTGTGCTCCCATGACCAGCAGTGTGCAGGTTGTAGAGTTGAGCTGACCCAGCACTAGCACTGGACTGCCAGGAGGCTGGCTACTGCCTGTAGCTGTTGCAGAATAGTCCTTGCTAGCGAGAAATGATATTGAATTCAGTCGTTCTTCCCATTTCATCCCTTAAGCCAATGGAACCCTGATGCCTACTCATTTTCCTTGATGTGCTCTTAGTTTTATTGCTACCTTCAGTTGTTGATGTGTGCGTTGCATTTAAGATGCTTGACATGGAGTTTTTTTTCCTTTGTTTTAAAATTGGTTCTGTAGAGCATGAAGACTTTTTAACAGTAGCAGAATCCCTGAAGAAAGAGTTTGACAGCCCGGAAACCTCAGACCTAAAGTTCCGCGTGGATGGAAAATATATCCATGTCCACAAAGCTGTTCTAAAAATCAGGTAGTGGTCATGTTTCACAGCTGCTGTTTGTACAGACTCAGGAGGGTGGGTGGGAAATAAGGGGTAGGGAGGGACCTCTAAACCCGTACTATGTAGCATCTATGTGTCTGTAATCACTTCAAATGAAGCAATTGTAAGAAGAGTTGAACAAAAACTCTGTCTTAAAATGGTCCAGGTTAAATTTTCACTAAGCCTGTTTGTTGTTTCCAGGGTAAAAAATGCAGTCAGACCAACAGAACAGAAATGTATATGCAGAATTTTCTGTAGCGTTGATCAAATAAGTGTTTTATCTTGATGCACAAGTATAGCAATATCTGCAGTATTAGGAACCGGGATGTGGACCGCTAGCTGCTTCGGGGTATGGTAAAATATTTGTAAACATTGCAGAGCGCACCAAATATTTATTCCAGGGGGACTGTAATGTAATGTCCGTGTGTTCCTGTGATAGTGTTGCACATATTGTCTTTGTTTCTTAGGTGCGAACACTTCAGAACCATGTTCCAGTCCTACTGGAATGAGGATATGAAGGAAGTAATCGAAATAGACCAATTTTCTTACCCTGTGTATCGTGCCTTTCTTGAGTACTTGTATACGGACAGTGTTGACCTTCCACCTGAAGATGCAATAGGTATTACTTATCGTCCAATTACGTTAGAAAGGAGCATCCAGAAAAACTGAGACAGGGAAAGCAGAATAAAAGTGTTAGTACAGGCTTCTAGTCTAGCCTATAGTGCATTTTAATGTTGATTAATTAAGCTGTCTTTAATACTGTCATAGCAAACGCTACAGCAGAAGTGGTGCATATTTACATATAAACTATGAGTAGTTGTCTTGATGTTGGGAGATAAACTGCTTTTCTACATTAAAATACTTGCATATTTTACTAAATGGAGTCTATAATTGTTTAGGATAATATGGAAGAAACTCAGTAGATCTAATGGGGGAAACCTGGACAGCTGAGCAAAGACCAAGCTGTAATTCAAACCCAGATTTTTATAGCAGTAGGGTTTTTTTTTTATTTTGTGGTGCCTGTTTTGTGACAGTTCCATTCTCAAGCAGTTAGGTATGCACATCAGTGGAACAGCTTCAGTATTTACAGAGATTAACGGGATCATGGCTTAAGGTAATAAAAGGCCTTTCTTCCGGTATTATGTTAAAATACATTTTTCTGAATAGTGACCTACTTGTAAAAATCATGTTATAGACGTACAGAACGTTGCATGCAGAACAGGGATGGAACTTGCACCCCAGGAGCATAAACTGATCAAAGAGCAAACGGAGGTCGTTACAACTGACTAATACAATGGTATTTTAATTGCAGGACTTTTGGATTTGGCTACTTCATACTGTGAAAATAGACTGAAAAAACTGTGTCAACACATTATCAAGAGAGGAATTACTGTGGAAAATGCATTTTCATTGCTCTCTGCTGCTGTCAGATATGATGCAGAGGTAAACTTCTAAATTTTAATCTCTCAAGGTGGCTGCTTTCTGACTTAAACTGTGGAGAAAAGCAGCCAGTGTTATTTTCTTATAAACTCTCCCTTTTGTCAGATAATACCGTTTGTTGTTTTCAGGGTTTGAGAGAACTGGACTTAGAAAACCTATATTTCTTATAAGATGATTGGGTTTTTTTATAAGCCAGTACTGGGAAGATGTTCTAGTACAGGGAGATTCAAAGATGACTTAAATCCCTGTCTGAGACTCAGTATCTGTGAATGCTTGCGTTGCTCAGTTTCATGGCAAAAGGTTACGATGCTGTTCCAGTTGCTATTTCTGTAGTGAAAAAAAAAAAGAAAAACAAACCTGTAAGAAAAAAATTTCCATGGATGAAAACACTAACGCTGAAACAAGAGAAGGGTTTAAATACAAAGCAAAACCCCATAACATTATGAAAAGCATTCTTTTAAGCCTCGAGTTACTTATTTGTAAGATTGTGGGTTGTGTGTGATATCGTGTGATGGTAGGTTTGAGGGGAACTGGGTACATTGGGGTTTTTTTTTTGATTGGCAGGGTGTTTTTTGGTGGCTACTTTTTGAGTTTGTTTAGCTACAGTTAAATACACATTCAGTCTTCACAGTATGCTAATGAAATGACAGAATGAGGACTGCTTTATGGACCTAATAATAAATTTTGAGAATAGAGAGACAGTGTGTGAAAACAGAGGAAGACTAGTGACACCTCCCTGCTGCATAATGTGCGATTTCACTACTAGGTCACTAACGTGCTGCTTTGAACTAATGAGGAGCTATTCCTGGGCTTGCATTGTGGTTTAATCCCAGCTGGCAACTAAGCACCAAACAGCTGCTCAACCATTGCCCCTCCAGTGGGATAGGGGGGTCTAATTGGAGTGGTGAAAGTGAGAAAGCTTTTGGATTGAGATAATAACAGTTTAATATGTCAAGCAAAAGCCATACAAGCAAGCAAACGAGCAATTCATTCGCTGCTTCCCATCAGCAGGCAGACGTTCAGCCATCTCCAGGAAAGAAGGGCTTCGTGACATGTGGTGGTTACTTGAGAAGACAAACACCATCACTCTGAATGTGTCCTCCCCTTCCTTTGTCCTTCTTCCCACAGCTTTATGTGCTGAGCATGATTTCATTAGATTTGGAACATCCCTTTGGTCAGTTGGGGTCAGCTGTCCCAGCTGTGTCCCCTCCCAGCTTCTTGTGCACCCCCAGCCTCTGCACTGGTGGGGCACATGAGAAGCAGAAAAGGCCTTGACTGTGTGTAAACACTGCTCAGCAGTAACAAAAATATCCCTGAATTATCAACACTGTTTTCATCACAAAACCTAAACGTAGCCCCATCCTAGCTACTATGCAGAAAGTTAATTCTACCCCAGGCTGAAAGAGCGCAGCTTGCTTTGGCTGTTCGTGTTCAGCGTAGTGTCTGTGCATCATGTTTGTAACTTTAGGGTTATTTAGTTTTTAATTTGCTGCTTAAGCTTATAGAGCACTTTTGGTACTTGATAAATAAACTCATCACTTTTTCTTATACTTAATATCCAGCAGTTGGCATGTGGATGTCCTAACTTATTTCAGAGCCTTGTAGTGTGTTGCTTGTTGCAGTTGTCTTACCCTAAGGGCTGGGCTGGTTTGGTTTCCGCACTATGGTTTTAGCTTTACTGTGAATAATAATTTTCATTGGTGCGAGTTTGTGGAAAATAGATAGACTTTCATCTTTTAGCCTTAAATTTTTTTGCAGGATGGGTCTTCAGTACGTGATTGATTCTGCTTGTAAAGAGTAGAAGAAATCTAGTTACTATGCCTTTGCTTTACCTCACTAACTAAATAAAGCTAGAACTCTAATCTTGAGTGCTATATCAAGGAGGGAATAGGTGATAGATCAAGGCTGAGTTTCAGTAAAAAATGATTTTCACATGCAGTAATGCTAGATGGGGGCATGCTTGGGTGATGTAGTTCATTTGAGGGACATCTGGAAGACAGCAGCTAAAAGAAGCTGCTTCACTAATTTAAAAAGCCACCATGACAGGAAACTCTCATGTCCTTTCTTTGTTTTCATGATTGACTGAATTGAAGTGGCTTGAATTAGATCAGGCCTGACTTCTTATTGTAGCTTTTAAAACAATCATTGGATGTGCCTTGTGCCTTTATTCACTTAAGACTATTTTAAGTGCAGTTTGCTGGGAGTGCATCCATCTGCAAATGAAATCCAGCCTTTCTTTATACAGAACTTTCCAAAGTTACTAATACTACAGAATGTTTCTTGTATGCTTCTGTTGCATTGACTTGGAATATGATTTTTTTTTTAATAAAGCAGTGCAAACTATTGTTATGTGTATGATGTAGTTTTGTTTAAAATGCTAGTTCATTCTGTTATTTAAAACAAGAAAACCCTCAGTGTTCGGTTCTAATAAGCTTGTCTTTTTTTGTTGCACAGATGCCACACAAGTCAAGACCTGCAGCCTCAGAATCCCTGGTTTTAGGCCAGGATATTTTTTTATACCTATTGTTGTGTCAAGAACTCTCCCTGGCACAGAGTTGCCCTAGTTTTCAGTATTGACTTTAAGTGAAAACATGAATATTAATCAGTCTTTCATACCTCATGTGGTTCAAAGAGCTTTGCAGATGTTTTGTGCCTTACTGCAGTGCCCAGTCTGCTGAGCAGCTGAGGAAGGACATGTTCTCACAAATGAAACACTAGTTCTACAAACTTATAAAGAAATAAAGAGGGTGCGGAGCTGCTGTTTTGTGAGGTCTGCAGCATCCTCCTTAGAGCAGCTTAGATCTGCAGCCCTCACAAAGAGTATTTTCTCCTCAAAAGAGGAGCTGGAAATAAATAAGATGAGTGGGAAGCATTCTGTGGCCAACATTATATTGACAACTCTCTTTTTGTTTCTTTTAGAGATCCTTTCTCTCTGACATCATGCGGGTGCAATGATTGTTGTCTTTGAGGCTTTTCTAACCCTTAAATGGAAGGCGCTTCCAAGTAGACTCAAATACCCCAAGCAAGAATTGCTATGCTGTGTTGTGCCACAGTACTTCTTTTGAATCATTTTTGGGACATCTGTGAAATGCTTTGCAACAGTGCGAGTCTGTTTCTAAAGCACAGAAAGGCCTTTGGCCTAAACTGTGTTTTAGAGCTCTCCGGTCAGCATACGCTTGCATTGAGCTTAGAGACGTGTGACTTCAAGGCTTGAGTTAAGCCCTTAACTAAGCAGGAAGTCAACCAACTTTACGTATAGGTTTGTGTTTGCGTATCAAACAGAAGAGCTGAGTTTTCTTAATCCACAGGCTTGTTTGTGCCATCACCCCAAGGTCTCCTGTTTGTGTTGGAGTTTAATAACTGTTGGTGAATGCAAATGAAACACTTCATGGGGTAAAGCTTTTGGAATAGATGCTGCTCAGAACGGCTGATTTCGTGACTGTAGCTATGTAGTAAGAACCGAATTCTAGTTACTTTTCCCCACATAACCACAATACATGGGTAAAATTACTGTTTGCTGTTGCATTTCTATAGTGACTGTGTGGGGAAAAACATTGAGAGCCACTGGGTTAACATGTTTGTCTAATTCTCTGCAAAAATAAAGCTTATACAGGCACTTGTGCCTGAATGTAATTTTCTGTGATGGAAGCGAAGCCAATAAAACTTTCTTTTTTCCTCCCCCCCCGTCTCCTCTTTAGGACTTAGAAGAATTCTGCTTTAAGTTTTGTGTCAATCACTTGACAGAAGTGACACAAACTACAGCATTTTGGCAAATGGATGGTCCCCTCCTAAAGGAATTCATTGCTAAAGCCAGTAAATGTGGAGCCTTCAAGAACTGAGATGAGGCTGTAAGTTCCGGGTGTCTGCAGGGGTTTTTGCAGTTACAACGGGACCTCTTAACCCTATGGGTAAAATCAAGTGTTACCGGATCTCTTGTATCAGAAGATGAGAAAGGCCATAGTGAAAACTGTGCTCAAGAGTGAACTGTTGTGAGAATATCAGGCAAGTTATTCACTTGCGTTTAGAAAACCTGGATGGTGGGACCAGCTCCAGGTTTCAGACAGAGGAAACGCTGCAGCACACAGAGGGCACCAGCCGGTGTCAAGGACTTTTTAGCCTAGGAGATCCCAGTTCTAACATCACTTGTTAATATTTTCAATGCACTTCTTGGGGTTGGACAGTTGTCTGACCTGAGCCACTGAATTAATTCTTGCTTAAATCCCTGGGATTATGGAGAAGCAAATGGCATGGATATCTCTTACTGCATTTGCATGATTGTGAATGAATTTGCCGTTTGCGGTGTGTAATTAACCAAGTGTATCGTCCTGGTTTTGGCTGGGATAGAGTTAATTTTCTTCCCAGTAACTGCTGCATTTTATTTAGTGTCAGAATGTTTATAACATTGTTTTAGTTGTTACCAGGTAATGATTATGCTTGGCTGGGTTAGAATTAATTTTCTTTCCAGCAGCTGCTGGTTTTTAGATTTTGTATGTGAAGATTGTTAAAAAACACACTCATTTTTGGGTTTTTAGCCGTCGCGAAGAAATCAAGCTTTCCTGTCAGTTTCCCAGGTTTTGCAAGTGTCCAGCCGCAGAGCCAGGACAGCTGATCCAATCCAGCTGTAACGTTGCGCTCAGTATAGAAATGGGAATGTAGCCAGGGGTAGCAACCCAGGTTCTGTGCTCAGTGTTCCGCTTGCTGCTGTCGCTGCGCTCGCTGGAATTGCTGCTTGGTACAGGCTAATCATCGGGCGATGAGCCGTTGTTTTAATATTCTTTTATATATGTATAATTATCGTTATTCTTCTTTTATTGTTCTATTAAAACCGTTTTCATCTCAACCCACAAGTTTTCCTTTGCTTTTCCAACTCTCCTCCCCACCCAGCCTGGGGACAAGGGGTGAGAGAGCAGCCATGAGCTGTGTGGCTGCAGCTGAGGGAGGGCGAAACTAACTGGAATTAAATCTGCATTCAAGTACACCTTAAAATAAGTTGTAATTTGTACCTCGTGTAATCAATTCAAGCAATATTTATAATGGTTAATGGAAAAAAATCCCTCTCCTGTCACTTGAGATTACATTGGTTCTGTTGTAGGGGAAGAGAGGCTCTTGTGGAAGCGTGTGGGGGTCGCATTTAACTGTTGTATAAATTTAAACTACATGCAATAAAATGTTCTGTTCTGTACCTGTTCACTAGTGAGCGTCACTAGTGACCTTATCACTGTCTGGAGCTGCCTCAGAGGAGGTTGTGCAGAGGTGGGTGTTGGTCTCTTTGCCTACATGAGGGGATGAGAGGGAATGGCCTCAATCTGCAGTGAGATTAGACATTAGGAAAAACCAGCAGCAGGCTTATCAGGCACTGGTACAGGCTGCCCAGGGGGGTGGTGGAGTCACCATCCCTGTGAGTATTTAGAAGATGAGTAGAGGATGTGCTTAGAGATGTGGTTTAGTGGTGGTCAGGGGCAGTTGGACTTGATAATCTCGGGGGTCTTTTCCATCCTGGGGCTTCTATGATTTGTGATTCTAAGATTCTCTGGACTCTATCCCAGCTGAAACCAGGACAATCTTCTTCATAGTGTCGTGCTGTGTTTTGGATTTAGGATGGGAATAAGGTCAGCAATGCTGATCTTGTAGGTGCTGCTGAGCAGTGCTCACCCTAAGTCAAGGGGTTTCCAGCTTCTGCCTCCAGGCTGCCCCCCCTCTTGGCTGACCACAGGTGTATTCTGTACCACATAAAGTCTTTTTAACAATAAAATGGGGGAGTTGGCTGGGCTCTGGTCAGCAAGTGGTGAGCAATTTCCTGGTGCATCACTGGGTTTGGATGTTCTATTACTTTCCCTCAACTTTCTGCTCTATTAAACTGTCTTTAACCCAGCTTCTGAGTTTCACCTTTACTCTGAGTCTCTTCCCCTCCCACACTGGGCAGAGAGGGGGAGGGAGCAAGTGTCTTGATGGGGTTTGACTGCCTGAAACGTCAAACCAAGTCTGGTCTGGAGGAACACTGCAAATATTCAGCATATAATTCACTTAATTTAAAAAATCTCTATCCCCATCCCAAACTAAAGCCAGACCCACCCCACTGACCGCCTGTTACTGAATTGTACCAATTTCCCTGTGCTTGACAAATAACCATGATCGATCTCTCTCTCTCTCTCTCTCTCTCTCTCTCTCTCTCTGAAAACAGCTGATTTAGTTGTAGGCACTAATTTAGATCTCAGCGATTATGATCAGGATCTGATAATTTTTGCTATTAAGCCCCCATGTGACTGTAGTCTTAGAGGTGTGTACAGGGCCTCGCACCTCCTTGCTTTTAGGATGTTACAAGGTAGAATGGAAAATCGGGAACTTCAACTTTGAAGTTTAGGTGAGCTACGGGTCTGATTTTGGGGTTATGACTCTTAAGAATTTGCACTCCTGGGGAGTGGGAGTTCAGCCTAGGGTGGTCTTGACAAAATGCTTCCAACTGTGTCCTAGATGTTTATTAGAAACAACTTGTTTTTGGACTGCAGGCTGTAAACCAAAGATCAAGCTTGGTGGGGTGTGGAGCAGAAGAGCACAGGACTTTTCACCTAAGGTCATCAATAATTCAGATTGCTGCTAGAGGGAAAAAGAGCACAAGTATTTATGTTGTTCCTGTGGTGGTGGGTTTGCATCCTTGTTCCCAAGTAACAGATATATTCATGCTCCACATTTAATATAGTTCCATTTTAGGTGGGAGTTTTCCAGGCAGGATTACCATGAGTGGAGCTCAAACCTTTGGCTCAGGCACTAAACAGGTTGTGGTTCCAGTACTGAATCTATAAGGAAGTGATAGGATGAGGGGCAAGGGGTATAAACTGGAGAGGGGGCAGATTTAGACTAGACAGAAGGAGGAATTTCTTCACAAGGAGGGTGGTGAGGAACTGGCACAGGTTGCCCAGGGAAGCTGTGGCTGCCCCATCCCTGGATTTGTTCAAGGCCAGGTTGGATGGGGCCTTGGGCAGCCTAGTCTGGTAGGAAGTGTCCCTGCCTATGGCAGGGGTGTTGGAACTGGATGATCTTTAAGGTCCCTTCCAACCCGAACTATTCTAGGATTCAGAGCGAAAATCTCATGTTTCAGTCTGTCTATGGTGGTTCTATGCCGGGAGTTCAGGCTTTCGAAGTTGTTAAATGGCAGTGGATGTGATCAGAGGGACCCTGGCTTCCGCTGCTCCAGCTCTGCAGTAAAACAGTGGTGTGGCCACCTCCCAGCCCCCGTGGGGCTGCTGAGCACAACTCAATCCACAGCCTTCTTAGAAATGTTTTATTTAGTTAACTGTCCCTATTGCACCATACAAGGACTTCCTCCATTCAAACTTTTTTTAAGATAAAACACAGGAAAACAATATCCTTTCTTAATAGAGAGAGGAAAATACAGTCCCTTGATCCCTTTTAAACAGTACGTGTACTCTTTCTGACCTAGCAAGAGTTCTGCAGCAGGTAGTTTTCCTTTCAATTTGAGTAGAGGGGAAAGTCTTCTCTGGACAATGCTGTTGAGCTTTAAGAAGGGTTAAACTTCTTGGTGTGTAACACACTCTGCTCCATGGTAAAATGCAAACAAAGATACAATGCATACAGTTATTCCGAGAGTGAGGTATAAAAATAAGAACAACACTTGGTTCACTCCTTGTGTCCCTGTCTTAGGAAGGGCCAGGGGAATTAAACACTGAGCAGTCGTGCTCTACCTTTAGAAAATCCTGACCATCAACATCCTTACAGACAGACTCAGGGGGTTATTCGGATGCTGTACTGGATGTACTAGCGGTGTTCTCTGGGGTAGGAGTGATAACTTCTTTTAACTCCTGCAGTAGCTCAATCTTGTTATCCAGTCTTTTCTTGCTTTCCAGAAGTTCCTGGATTTTTTCCTCTGTTCCTGTCATGAAAAAGAAAGTGATAATAGCTTTTATTCACAGGTAAATATTATTAAACAGCATGTTATATATATGCATTAGCAGGGCAGAGGCTACCACTGCTCAGTTTAATCAGCTCCTTCACCCTGATTGCAAAGCCTCCTTTTCTGCTTCTCTCACCTGCTTCCACTTTCCTAATGTTAAAGCCTACTGATATCAGTGAGAGCTTGGCCTCGGGCCCTGCTGGAATTCAGAAATATTATTAAAACTTATACCTTGTTATTAATCCTTAAATTGTAAATGAAGTTGTTCTGTAGTAAAACACACAGAAGCATCTGTGACCTCTGAGCAGCATAGTTACTCTGTGAACAACAGAAGTTTTCTTCACAGCAAGAATGCCAGAGTTAAGATTTTGGTAAGAACCAAAAGGTGTTTGTACAAAAGGTCCCTTCCAACCCAAACTATTCTAGGATTCTATGACTTGATGCCTCCCCCTAGCTCTGACTACTAAAAAAACAGGTGACCCCTCTTGTGTCTTGCTTCTCTCTGCAGTTGGGTGTCCCTTACACCTGACAAGACTGCAATGGAAACCATTGTCTTCATCGCTTGCCATGACCAGCCGTGATAGTGTTCCCATTTGGGACAAAGCCTCGGTGGTTAAAAGAACGAGCAAGCACGCAAGTAAATAAAAAATGGCTATGTCCAAGGGGAGGTGAAGAAAAAAGCTTAAGAGAATAGTTGGACACAAATTAATAAACTCTCAGAAGTAAACAAAACAAAGAACAAACACAGCCAATTGTGTTTCTGTACTTGGCATCTGGGGCGACCTGCAGCTGGCAGACATTGGCTCCATTTCTCCTCTTTCAAAAGAAAGTGACAGAAATAGAAACAGCCCCAAGAAAGATGTCAAAAGATGTCAGTGACAAGAATGACAAGCCCATGGGAGTGCTTCCATAGGAAGACAGATGAAAGGACTGAGAACCTTCCAGCTCCAAGACGACCTGGAGGGAAAGAGTACATATTTCTGTAAAATCAGGAATGCTCTGAAGAATGACTGCACTTGCTTTTCTGCAAGACAAGTACTGAGGAGCAATCGGTGAAGGTACCGCACAGCAGTTTGAAATCAACATGTCACCTCTCTTGTCTGCACAACTGACTTGCAGAATTCACTGCCACAGATCCCCTGAAAACAAATGCTACTATAGAGATCAAAAGCTCCTGGACAGACTGCTGATCAGCCAAAAAGAGGAGGTTAAGTTACTAGTGACTGAAGCATTGCCCCAGGCAGGACACACAACAACAGAGCAGAAAGCAAAACTGAAGGAAGTCGCTCTTCCTCGGAGGAGAAAACAAGAATCTCCAACCTCGAATTCTGTAATTGCCAATGAGGAAATAGCAAGTCCCAGGTGAAAAGTCTGAAATGCAGTCCAGTAAGCAGTAAAGCTGCAGGCTGCAAAAGAACCGTCTATCCCTATATATAGAAGGGACTTTCAAAAGCAGTAGCAATAGTTGGGAGTAACCTTACTGCACTGGTTCAGAACAGATTTTACGTGATAATTCAAGAAGTCAAAAAAACATCAAATGAAACAACGGATTGAAGGTAAACCACGTCAGATGACTCAAAATCATCAGTTCCAGGAAAAAGATCAAAGGAAAACACAGCATGTGTACGAGTCCTTCACATAAAATGAGAGAGATCTGGTAGCTGGAGCTTGGAAGATGGATTGGGACACAAAAAAGGTCTATCCGTACAGTTCCATTTCAAACTAATGTGGTTATCCTTCCTTTCTCGCTAGGTGAATTTAAGACCTTTTTGGCTCAATTTTGGAACCAACCTTGATGTGTGCTTCCATTATTCACCTTGAAATTAAAAGTTGGCTGATGACATCAGGAAAGAAGCCTGTGCCGTCCAGGAGGAACTGGGCTGCTCAAGTAGTGAGGAATTAGTTGGAAAGGAGACAACTTTTACACATGAGAATCACATGGTTGTGTGTGTGTGTATGTGGGTGCCGATATTAAGAATCTCTCCTGTAAGCCACAGAGTGGATGAAATAATTGCTGTATCTGTGAAAGGAACAAGTGTGATCCAAGGTTGTGTCACACGAAGAATTATGAGTAGAGATGTTTTCATGCCCTCAGATGAGGCACTGACAGAACCCTGTGTCAGTAACTCTAACACCAGTCACTCCCATTTCTGAAAGAGGAATTTAAATGCAAGAACATGGGACTAAAGAGAGGGCCTGGCTTTTTCATTTGAGTGAGGGAGAAACAGCAAACATGCGTGAACATCACATTCCCACACCAAACCTCATTGGCTAATTAAAATTCCCCTTTTCACAGGGATGAATTAAAGCAGAAATTAGAACAACACTGCTAACTGTTGTGGGGAAAGCAGAGCAAGAGACTTGCCTATCTGAAAAACAGTTTTAACCTTGCTGCCTACAAAAGCTGAGACTGGAGCCCAAGCCCCAGAGCTTCCTTCCGCACCAGTGATCCCTAGCAACCACTCCTGCCCTTGCTTCCATTTCACTCTTGAGTACTCTCAGCTTGTTTTTCAAAGCACGTTACGATTGCCACCAGGCCCAGGTAAGTTCTGCTCAGTGTTTAATGCTCTCAACTGAAATACAGCCACCAGTTCACCATAAAAGAGCAGAGCTATAACACAGACAAGCTGCTGTAAAGGAGGCTGCAGAGGACAAAAGGAAGTAGCCTGCAGGGGAGGGAAGCTCCTCTAGGACAGAGACCTTTGGAACTGCAACTTGCCTCTCCCTTTTACATCAGCTAGATCTGACACCATATTTCTACACTTTCAGGCAGCAATGCTGTTTACTCAATTATTTATATAAGGTTGAGGAAAAAGGTTCCTTGGAATCTTCATTTTAAATGGTCATTTTATCAAAACGCTGAGAAGAATTAACATCAAGCTGAAACCCATACCAACCACTACTGCCCCATCAGCTTTTTTTCACATACCTGAGTGAATATTTGTCAATATATTTTCAAACAGTCCACAGTCAAAGAGTGATATCACTGTCTCTTCATACTCTGGGGAAAGAGATCATTTGATTTAATGTTACTGAGAAAAGATTTTCAGAACCCTTGTGTTAATGCAGAGCCCTTCTTTAGAAGTAATTATTTCTTGTATATCATACTGATTGCTTCATGTTTTAAGATGTCTTCCCTCTCTTAGAATCAGTACTGAGGGGGGTGGATTGATTTGTCAATTCTACTTTTTTTGGGTTTTAGTTTAAAGATGAATATAGGAAAGGGGACCTCCCTTTAATTCCCTTTTTGGGTCTGCACCACGTGAACAGACCATTTAGGAACAAGCAATCTACTTAACTTGTATTTCATTCCACCATGTCAGGATTGTACATGCAATGGCAGGGCTGGCCACAGCAATTCCTCTCAATAGACCCTGGGACATGTGGGACAGGGCTATCACTGTTCCAATGTTAAAAAACAGCTCAGAATTATGCCTCAATTTCATAACTGAGGCTTCTATTCAAACAAAATACCTACAGAGTTCACATGGCCATAAAGAGATTTACTTAATGGTGAAGCCCTTGGAGCTCCTCATTGCCCTAACTTCACTACTGCTCTATCAGCTGTTGTCACATTACACACAAGCTGCTGGAGAGGAAGATTTCACATAGTGGGACATTTCTGGAATCCTCAACATAAGAAGGAAATGGAGCTGTTGGAACAGGTCCAAGGGAGGGATTCAATGATCAGAAGGCTGGAGCACCTCCCATATGAGGACATACTAAGAGTTGTGGTTGTTCGGCCTGGAGAAGAGAAGGCTCTGAGGAGACCTTATATAGTGACCTTCCAAGCACTTTAAGGGGCTACAAGAAAGCTGGAGAGGGACTGTTTCAAATGCTTGTAGCAATAGGATTAGGGGCAATTGGTATAAACTGAAGAGGGGCAGATTTAGACTAGATGTAAGAAGGTATTTCTCCACTATGAGAGTTGGTGAGGCACTGGCACAGATTGCCCAGGGAAGCTGCGGCTGCCCCATCCCTGGAGGTGTTCAAGGCCAGGTTGGATGGGGCCTTGGGCAGCCTGGACTGGTAGGAGGTGTCTGTATGTCTCACAGGGGGGCTGGAATTAGATGATCTTTAAGGTCCTTTCCAACCCAAACTATTCTATGATTCTACTTCACTTCCCATGCATGTGCTTCAGTTGTTTTGCATAAATTAGCATTCTTTATGCAACATTATTATTCAGAACTTCCTAAAGCTCAGGAGACAACAGGAGAGGAAAGTTTGATATTTTCTTTTTTCATTGTGCTGTGGACAAAGCAATGTTAAAGTGGAATCCTCTAAGAACAAAGTACTTCACACAAGCCGATACTTAAACTGATGGTCACACAGGAAGATCCACCCGACCACAAGGAAAGACTTTACTGTGAGAGTGACAGAGCACTGGAACAGGCTGCCCAGAGAGGGTGTGGAGTCTCATCTCCGGAGATATTCAAAACTGCCTGGACATGTTCCTGCTCCAGGTGAACATTCTCTAGCAGGAGGGCGGACTGGATGATCTCAGAGCTCTTCTAAACTGTACAATTCTTTGACTCTGTGACCCCAAAACACACACCAACAGCTGATACTAAAGCTCTCACTAATCATCCAACAATTTAGAATGTACACAGTCAGGGATTTGTCCCTCAAAAGACAGACCTGTTACTAACAAATAGCTGGTCCCTCTGCAAAGCTGAAAGAGCAATACAGACTTATGACTGAAATAAAACCTTCAAGATCTCCTAAGGACCTCCCTCTCCTTCAGTGCCCAGGAAAAGAAATCTGGCTGAACCTACCTATGCTTATGCCAACAGTTTCAAAAACTCAAAGTTAGGCAGATTTACTAGACTGTGTTGAGTTGGCAGCTCTTAACCTCTACTGACAGTGTCATACAAGAAAACCCCACTCGCTCTCCACCTGATGTGCAGCTGCAGAAATAGGATCCAGTTATGTAGCATTGAAGCACCTCAGGAAGGCAATCCCGTGTATAGCATTCACATGAGCATTTCTGCTTCGAGAGCGGGGTCCCCCATGGATGTCCCTACCTGATTCTGAAGTGTTGTCATCCATCAGTTTTTCCTGTGCCAGGTGAAGCGTGTCCAGCATTTCTTCAAATATGTCATCCAGAAGCCCGGCTTGCTTGCATTTCCTAAGAAAGTCTATTTGGACTGTTAAAACACAAAACCACACAGTCTTACACAGATCCTGACCACTACTGCACAGGTTTCACTCACTTCAGAAACTAAAACTTCAGTCAAAGTCCCGCTTCCAGACACAAATAGTTAGATAAATCTCTGGCTCCAGCTCCCACTTGGTCCTTTCCAGGAGAAAACTAAACATGGCCATGCAAACTTAGTACGGTGCTGGGTATAAAATCACCTAAACTCTGGATTTGGCTTCACTAATAAAAACCAAATATCTTCACAACTCTAAATACTGCATTCCTGAAGCCTTCCGATATCTACAGTGTAGGAAAGCAGGTGATTTCTGTTGTTTTTTTAATTCTAATCCTCAGGACCTCACTATGTACTAAGCAGGCTAAAGGACAGATAGTAGCGCAAGAAGTGAAGCACTACTGGATTTGATAAAGAATTAAGGCTACTTTTACTCCAAGTGATACAGGCACTAAACTCTATTATAGCCCATTTTATACGCCTGTTTTATTAGATTTGGACTGCTAGAAAAATAACTACATATCTTTCCTGCTCCTTCAGCAGGCAACAGGTTTCAGTAAGATCAATTCAACATGCTGTTCAAAAGGAAGTTGCTATCACACAGACAGCCTGACAGAAGTCTGCCAGTCTCTAGTAAAAACAATATCACTTTTTACTGAAGAAATCTGCGAGAAAAGAAAGCTCATTTCACTTTCATTAGATGCCTCACAAGTATTCCAGTTTTCTTTATGGGAACTAAAAATTCAGGGAAAACGTTAGGCAGCCACCTACTGTGACAATACCATGCCCATAGGCACAGGAAGGTGAGTAATCACCACTAACACTTTCTAATTTCCAAGTGACAGCATAATCCCAGGAAGCAATTACTGCAGGACTTTGGGGCAACGCTGCAGAATTGCAGGATGAGTCCAGTGGTTGATTTCACTGTTGTAATACCAGAGTTATGCAGCAAAATGCCACCCTGTGTTAAGCACCCTATGTACACCTAGGGTTCAAAATGTGAGACAGGCATGTGGCGGCAGCAGCAATTGCAGTAGTATTTAGTGGACCCCATTGCTATCCAGGGAGCCAGAGCTCCTGCTCAAGGTGTGCCAGCTCCTCTCTCACTGCTGGGTTACTGCTCAAGCCCCCTCCATGCCAACCCCTTCCAGTGTACAACCGTGCCTTTTTCCTGCAAGAAGGGCTCAGCACGAGACCAGGGTGAAGAAAGACCAGTTCCCAGAATGTTAAGTTTAACTGTACTGATGCGGAGAAGCAGGGCTAGGCAAGGGCACCAAGTTTGCTGGAGACACCACTGAACAAAGCAGCCAGCCAGGAGAGGGGTGTTATAAAAATCCCAGCTCACATCATATACTATATATAAGCCAAATCACAGAGATTTGTTTGCTGCAGTTATTAAAACCCACACAGTCATTCTGCAAAGCAGACTTCCGCTCCCTTGTCAGCGCTTGGAGAGTCACTCATCTCAGAAGAGTAATAAAGATGCACTTGCAGCACCACTGCTATCAACCATCTCCAAGCTCTGAACTTCAGCATAACAGATCACAGCCTCTCCTAGTTGTTCTAAAGCGAGTCACACCTTTATGCCTGTTGTTTTTTCTTTTTAGTATTCGTAAACTGTTTTCTTCTGCTGTCTCTTCTGTGCTCTGCAAGAAAATCAAAACAACCTATTTTTACATCACACTGACATTCACTGCTGTTTTTCTTACCTCTATGTTAGCAGAAAGATAAAAAAGAGCCCATGTTTCTGTGAACAGTCTGCTTCTCTGCACAGCTAATGATACTCCTCTCTATAGATCATTTTATAAAAGGAAGCAAAAACTGACTCAAAGCAAAAACTCTTAAAAAAAAAAAAGCCCCAACACCTGCCACACAACCCTCTGAATTATTATTGCATGCACAAATAGCACAGATGTTAAACATCTACTGGTAAACTCCTAGTGCAAATGACGCTTAATTCCTTAGACCTGAGGGAACACTAGAAAGGACATGAGAGGACAGGGGGAATATTTTTCTTTTCCTTTGGACAGGTCCCTACCCATGGCAGGGGGGTTGGGATTATATCTTTAAGGTCCCTTCCAACCCAAACTATTCTAGGATTCTATGACCCAGTAATTCTCTGTTGTTCCACATCACACCACAACAGAACTAATTCTGAAGCTCTACCACAAAAATGTGTTGCCTATACAATGATAAGCAATTTGCCCTGCAGTGATAAATCCCAGAGCCCCTCAGCTTCTTTTTCACAATGTTTGTACTGATTTCCAAGATTGGTAGCACTGGGGAGAAGTTGAAAGTGTGCACTGTGATAGGTAGCAGGTTATGTGAACCTCACCTATCATAATGTGAACACAAGTAGATTTACACCTGGGAAATTCTTAAAGACAAACAGAACCATAGAACAGTTTGGGTTGGAAGAGACCTTAAAGGTCCAACTCCCTTGCCATGGGCAGGGACACCTCCCACCAGCCCAGGTTGCCCAGTGCCCCATCCAACCTGGACTTGAACACCTCTGGGGATGTGACAGCCACAGCTTCCCTGGGCAGCCCATGTCAGTGCCTCACCACCCTCATTGTGAAGAAATTCCTCCTTATGTCTGCTCCAAATCTGCTCCTCTACAGTTTATACCCATTGCTCTTTGTCCTATCACTACAAGCCTTTGTAAAAAGTCCCTCCTCAGCTTTCTTGTAGCCCCCTTCAGGTCCTGGAAGGTTGCTGTGAATTCTCCTCAGAGCCTTCTCTTCTCCAGGCTGAACAACCCCAACTCTCTCAGTCTGTCCTTGTATGGGAGGTGCTCCAGCCCTCTGATCATCTTTGTAGCCTCCTCTGGACCCACTCCAACAGCTTCACATCCTTTTTATCTTGAGGATTCCAGAACTAGACACAATACTTCAGGTGAGGTCTCACAAGAGAGGAATAGAGGGGAAGAATCACCTCCTTCAGCCTGCCCTTATCACAATACTACAGCATAAAACTGCAAAGATCACTTTTGTCCCCTCACAAAACCTCCCTTCATGCTAAAGGACTGGGAAAGGCAGAACGTTTTCTCTACGGACAGCTGGGTGCTAATTCCTCTAGAGAGGAGAAATCCCAACACCCATAAGAGCTGATGGGAGTTCCCTTGCATACTTACATGGAGACAAGAGAATCTCCTCAAAACTTAAAATAAGCTGTATTTACAGGTTTTGTAACAACAGCCCCTAAATCAACTCTCCCTGCTTGATAGCTCCCAAGCCCTTGGGAAGGCCATCTTCACCAAAACAGCCAAGAACTTCATGATCTGCAATGAAAATCGGTCACATTTACTGTGAGCACAGGCTCACAAATGACCAACTGCTGGTTCAAGAGGCCAAGTGACTCAACAAAAGCAGCTTTTCATGGAAACTATGTCAAGCCCTAAGCAAATCTGAGGGCTGCAGCATGTCCAAGAAAAGGCTTGCCCAAAGGGAAGCTTTTTCTGGTCATGTCAAGACCACAACCACTGAATCCGTCTAGTCTGGAGGTGCCTATCACATTTGTGCCATGTTACACAAGGGCAGCACTGGCTCTACCTGAAGCAACTCCACATGGAAATAGGAGTTGTTTTTATTTTTTTCTTGACAAAATGAAGAAGGTAGCTGTAAAGTAAAAGTCACTGCTTCAGTGAAGTTTCTTTACTGTCAAAACATCCCACCAAAGAAGTCCTTTCCTGTAGGAGATGTGGATCCCTGCTTTCAAACTACTTGAGAGTCAGAATTACCATTTGTTCTGTGATGGTGGAAGATCTCAGTGCACGTCTTCTCCTTTTACAAGCTAGGAATCAAGAAACAACAAAGTAACAAATGTGTCAACCTCAGACTGACAATTTGACATCAATCAAATTCTCACTCTTCCCAAAAAGCTACAAAAGTTTGTAGCTAAAAGTTAGTAATTAAGTTGTCAGCCTTAATTTTAGGTACATCCAAGACTTCCAGTGAAGCAGAGGTTGGAGCCTATTTGCAAGTCCAAACTGCAATCCCATCCCTGCTGTATAGAGCTGCAAGGAGACTACTTGGCTCCTAAGGCCAGTAACTATCCCCTTCCAGTAACGCAGCAGAGTCCTGACATTTCTGCACAGAAATATTGTGCTGACTGAGAACAAGGGGATGTTCCTTGTCCCCATCTTCTCCAACCTACTGGGGAAAACATTCCTAGAGAGGTAGCTCTTTTATAATAGCTCCTGCTCCCACACAGCCCAGTTCTGGTTCAGCTTGCCCCAGAGGAATAGCTGAGCTACTTCACCTGAGCTGGATCCTAAAAGTAAAAAAATCTACTGTGGAGCCGCTCCACTTCCATCCCAGCGTATCTTGCTCTGCACCCTGCAAACACACCCAGGACTGGTGTCCTGTGCCTGTCCAGATGGGCCAGAAGCAGAGTAGCCACCCCTTCAACCAGCAGATACCCCTGGCTATTCTGATTGTCCTGCACACAGCTGAGAGCTGTTCAGAGGAGATGCTGTTCTTGGGGAATCAAGAAGCATTTTCCCAACTCTCACAGCTACTCTCTGAGAGGTGAGAAACACATTTGGGAGGCCGGGTAGACACTGCCAGCAGATCCATTTACCCCCCAGAAAAAGAGGGTCTTCACATTAAGTGTATCTGGAAGATCTTCTCTAGGAGAAGACTCCCTTTTCAGGGAACAGGCTGTATGTTGTATATGCAGTGCTTAAAGACACTAAGATCTTCAACCTCCTAAGGTTTAAGCATTCCCAATGAAGGAGGTGGTAGACAGGTCTGGGCTTAATGGCTTCGTGTTCTCTCATAAGGGCAACAAAGCAATCCTGGCCTTGTCCAGGTCTACCTGGGCCTCTGGACAGGCCCAAGCGACAGACAACCATTAGATTGCAGAAATCAAATTAATTTTAAGAAGGGAGGGAATGTCAGTCCTCAAAACTACGGGTAAGTAAAAAGAAAAACTAAGTGAAATAAGATGCTACACTTGGTTAGTGAACCACAGCAGCATCAGGTGGCAAGCAAACTGTATGCTGGGCTAAGAAGCTCCAGACCCTATGAATAAAAGTTTAAATGATAAACACCTCTCCTGCTCCTCGAGTGGCATCAGGGCGGAGTCAAACTTTGTCAAGACAATTAACCTAAGCTCATCAGACATCAGTGAAATGTGACACTCCAACTGAGTTCAACTTCAAAGTGATGGTCAGTCCAGGACCCATTCCGTTTTGAGTAAGATTGTACGCATTATATTAATAAGTCACAACTTTGGTTAATTCAGTGAGATTCCTGAATGCCTCTGAATGGGCAAGGACCAGGACAGCCCAATTAAGCTGCATTTCTGTGGCAAAGGCAGCAGTCCCTAAATAGGGGCTGTATAACTTTTTTTGTTATGCTTAAAAAGCTCTTTGGGATCCTTCAGAATGAAAGGCCCTAATTAAACTACTGCACTGAATTTGGAAGATGCAAAAGCAGACTTTTTAACATAACACAGAAACCTCCTGAGCTCCTGTAACAGCTCTCTTTTTGCTAACCAAGTGCAATCTTGTGCATCACTCAAAACATGGCTCTCATCTCTCACATGGATTTTACAAGCCTACCGGTCTGCACAGGCAGAATCATTCAATGAAGGATCAGGTCCACAGTGTTTTAAATCACTTTTGAGAGAGATCTGGGGGAAGATCAAATATAAACATTTCCCACTTCGAAATAAATATTCTCAATTTTTGTGTATATGCATGGGTCTCAACCAAACCACTCATGCAAGACTAGAAATCCACCACTCACTATAAAAGCGGAGTAATTTATTTAGTTCAAAGTCATTATTGACTTGTATAGGATACACAATTTTAAAACAAATTAAAAATTTTAAACAAGTTAAATCAATGAAACCATCAAAGAAACTCACCATAGTGATTGCTCCCACTGCTTGGGTCATGCTTTGGGCAGTACACTCTAAAATTTAAGTTCAATTTAAAAAAAAAAAAGAGAAAACATTATTAAAACATTAATAAATACATAAACAGAGTTATGCTGACCGATTTAAACAGATATTTTCCCCTTTTTTTTCATAAACTGAAAGACGCTTAAAAGAATTACCAGGATTTTCATTCAGCATTACCCACCTAGGAAGGCACCTGCTGGAAAGTCACATGCACAAGCTTGTATTTGTACTTCTAAAGCCACAGTGGACTCTGAACACAGAATTATCAGTTCTATTACCCAACTCTGTTTGGACTTGGCTCACTGTGCAAATCCTGAGCTCGATACATTTCCTGTGTGGTGATCACTGTGGCAGAGGTACTCATAGAATCACCAGGTTGGAAAAGGCCCATCAGGTCATTGAGTCCAACCATTCCTATCAAATACTCGCATTGAAACATCTTATTAAAGCAAGATTAATGTTGTCAAGATGAAATACCACATGAAGGACTAACAGTGCTTGATCATAGCTACTGCAGCATTGCCACCTTGCCCTGTACCACTCAGGCCAAGTTCAGAACCTCTCTAGATTAGCTGCTTACCAGTCAGCTTGAATTTATAAGCCCTGCACGATGTACAGGCATAGCCACACAGTACTGCACTCCCAGGCATGGCACCAGTTACCTGCCTGGAGATCTCTGTGCCCCTTCCTTTCCGTTGCCCAGTGCTGATGAGATGATCCCCAAATCCTGAGGATGTAGGGCACCCTGTTCGAGATCCAGTAGCTCAAAGTTCCTCAATCCATTTATTCCTTAAAGACTTCAGTAATAAGTGAGAAGGGAACATTTTTTCTGGTTCTAAGAGAGCAAGGTCAAATCCTTGGAAGAGGCAAAATACAACAAGTACAGCTGGAAGTACTCCACATCTTCTGGATACAATAACACATAGAGAACGTTAACCAGCTTTTACAATATGCCTTTCTTACATAAGGATCCCAAACCACTTTTTAAGCAAAACCGCCTTATCAAGAGTGCAGTTCAGCTGATCTCTTCATTACAAACCCCTTAATGCTCAAGTGTTTGGAAGGCATTTTTAAAGGCAATTGCACTTACTAGGCCATTTTCTAACCACTGCCATTCTTTTATTTAAAAAAAAAAAAATAGAAGAACTGACCTTAGAAATGCAGTCTATTTCCTTGACGAGCCAGCTTTTTTGCACGAAATTAATTTTGATGCACAAACTGCAGATTTATGTATGCCTAACAATTCAATCAGAAATCTAAGTACTGGAGGCACCTCATTTACTTCCCTGAGTTTCTAATACTGCCCTTTGGAGGCTTTATCTCCCCTCCACTTACTTCTATTCTTTCCCAGTTAAAATAATCAACCTTCGTAAGTATAAGATCATCTTAAAAAGAACAGATGATACCTTTTACTATTCAGATCACTTTACTTTGAGATCATCTTAAAAAGAACAGATGATACCTTTTACTATTCAGATCACTTTATTTAGAAGCACTTCCCTACTATCACTTTTGCATGACAGGAGCAAAAATTACACTTATTTTCCACCTCTACTATTCCTACCCACTTCCATAGCACCGTGTGCCCTCACCTTTTTATTCTGCTTCATTTGTTTTGAGGAACACTTCATCATCACAACGATGGCAATTCAGAATTTAAAACTACTAGCTCATTCCCTCTGGAAGAAATTCTCCCTTCGATAAGTTTTCAGCACAGTATATTTCACCATGAAAAAGTGCAGGGAGCTGTAAATCCATGCCCACTCTTTTTCAAGTCTTGTTTCTATTCTCTCCAATAATTTCAGGTAAGCTACAAATTCTGGTTTATATTTATGCCACTAATACTGTGCAAAAGTCATTTGGGTTCACAGTCCTGAAAACTGCCACACCACCTTTCTGCAATCCAGTCCTCCTTCATCTCTTCAATACAGACTGCTATATTCTAGTTTCCAGTATGTAGAGGACAAACAACTAGTCTCACACAATGACTTAATAGGCAGTATTTTTAAGGGTCCCTCTTCAAATCCTCCAAGGTCACCAGCTTAGAAGACATGTAAAACAAACTATATTCAACCACTCTTTTACCAGTTTGTATCTAGACTGCCATCAGTCCCATTGATTCTTCAGCATCTTGAAGTTCAGTCTTCTTCAGCCTATATGATGAATGCTGTTTATTCTGTGGGCATGCAAAGCTTCTCTGTTCCCAGCTACACTCTTGCATGAGCTTTGCAGAATCCCAACGACTTTATAAGCATAAACTAAATGTTTTCCCTACACAGTCGGGCTTGCAGCCTTACAGGACATTTATTTTGGACTGAGAGCCTTAGTGAAGCAGCCTGGAGGGTAAGTGTTTTGACACAAAAGGACCCATCCTCTACTACTACTAAGGATCGCGCTAGTCCACCTTTTCCTGAAACAAGTAGTGATTAGATGGTCTGTCAGATGGATCCAAGACTAACGTGGCCTGTGATATCCCTGGCCCTGCACAGAAATGGATGTTGAGGGGCTCACACACCTCAGTCTTCAACATGAGCACTCCTCCAAAAGGTCCCTTAAACCTCAATTTCTCAACTACTTCATCTGCATCCTCCAAACAAGCCCTTCCATCTACCGACAGCCTTGCAGTCAGCCTGGGGCAGCAGACACCAGGACTAGCACAATCAGGACAGAAAATTTACTTGAAGTTTGTTTGAGTTAATGCTAGCAATGTACTTGAAATATAATTTATAAGTGCTTTGGCGGGAATACAAAGTTCTCTGCTAGCATAAGGAGGGAAAATTATCAGAATTCACCTGATGTGAACAGACCTAGAAGCATTTTAGCCTGCTCTGTGCTCAGACCACATTTACTGAAACTCCTGAACCAACAGAGATCAAGAATCTGAGTGATATTAATAAAAATCTTTGTCCTTGGGCACTAGCTAGATAGCCAATAAGGACTGACTGCCTCAGTTTCGTCCCAGTGATCTTTCAGGTGTGTTGCAGGCTCAAATACTGAATAGACTCCTTCCCGCTGCTGTGATGTTTTCCTGCAAAAGGGAAACACTTTCCGCTATTGCTTGTGAATATAGGTCAAGCATCGCTTTAGGATAGAACATATTTCCTTTTAAAAAAAAACTATAAAAAGCACACAATTTTTAAGCCTCTCTTCCTCACACTGCTGCCAAAGCCTTGACAGTAAGCAGTCAGAAAATACTTGGTTAAATACCGGTAGACTCCATTTACTTCATCCGTTTCTATTGCTGCATCATCACAGAGTGCACAGAAATAGTGGTAACTCCTGCGACAGGCTCTCTCCTCACATCCCACAGTGGCTCCTTTCTTGCGACAGAAGTTGCACACCTGGAGAAGCACAGGGTTTAGCAGGTAAGCATTATATGCAACCACTGAAAATCTTACCACACACGGCAAGTACATTCCTCAAATCTTTAACTGCACATTGCCCCTCAGTCCTGCAAACTGGCCATTATTTCAGCTACACTTTTGTTATTTTACCTCTATTTCACACTGATGAATTTGTAAAATGATGCAAAGAGCCACATGAAAGCACTGGGCAACTTCTATCCCCCCGCTAAATCTTCCCGAATTTATTTCAATACCTGTTGGTATTAGTGTTTGTATTTACACTTTCTAGACTAACGTTGTAGTGAAAGGAGTTCCACCCAGGGTGTAAGGGAGGAGGGCAGCTGAGGACAAAGCAAATAAAAAACGCCTCATATAAATAACTTCCCTTCTGCTAAAACAGAGGGTGTTCCCCTTTACACTTATGAACTGCATAATTTTGTTTCAGACACTGGCTTAGTCCTGTACTAAAGTCTCTTAGGAAACCTAGACTAAGAACTCGGTCTCTAAAGGGGAAAAAAATGGCCAGAAAAAACCAACACATTTTAATACAAAATGAGCTAAAATTCACCAAATATAACATCAAATCAATGTTTCTAACTCTAGCTTTGCAAATTCCCTGATCCTAGTACACATAAGGAAGAATTTCTTCATGATTAAAGTCATGAGACACTGGCACAGGTTGCCCAGGGAAGCTGTGGCTGCCCCATCCCTGGACGTGTTCAAGGCCAGGTTGGATGGGGCCTTGGGCAGCCTGGGCTGGTGGGAGGTGTCCCTGCCCATGGCAGGGGGGTTGAAACTGGATGATCTTTAAGGTCCCTTCCAACCCAGACTATTCTAGAAGACTCAGAAAGAAACTCCTTACCAGCCGCTTTCCTCTCCTGAGTTCTTTCAACACTGATGTCACATCGAACCTTAGATCCAAATTTTCTGGGTTATACTCTTCAGACTCCACAAATCCTGAGGAAAACAACTAAAGACAAAATAAACAATATTCAGAATCACAGGAGGGACTCCGTCATTGGTGCCTTCTTGTACTCACACTACCTAAGAAAGGGTGATTTTTCTGTATTTTTAAGAGGTTTCACCTACATTGAACAAAGGAGTTGTGCATAAACTTTTTTTTCAGTCAAAAGGCATCCCTCTGTCTATATAGGAGATTTCCCATGTCCTGAAGGTGAACTAAGGAAAGATAACAAGGTGAGACAATGAACTCAGAAGCATGAATGAAGCAAGTCAGGAATGCTATGCTGCCCCGACTAAGAGAGAAGCTCTTTGGCTGACAGACCTTCACACCTTGTTGTTTCTTGTTGTCTGCCCATTCACTCAGGCTTACAGCTGGATGCAACACTTCTCTGTAATAAAAATTCTATACAGTCTGATGCTATCAACAGCTCAGTGTACAAGAAACACAGGAATATTGTATAAAGCCTGGGAGAAACCCACAAAAACCACACACATTTGGGCCACGTTATTTCCCACAGAAGTGCTGAGCCATTGACAATCAGCAAGAGAAGGGAAGTTCTTAGCGAACTTTTTCTCAAAAGAAACATTTTCAACGTTGGAGCAGCCTTAGAGCCATGACAAAACCTGTTTCAAACAAGACGCACAAGTAACACTGTTAAAACATACCAGATGTTTCTGAAACATTCTTTTTTTTAAAAAAAAGGTAATAGAAAAATACAGATACAAACAAAAAACCTGTGAGAATAAGACAGCTGGAACAGAAAAAGACAGAAAGCTGTTCCAGTAGCAGATGCATCTCCTGCACCAAGTGAGTCTCATTGAAGGGAGAATATGGCATCTGTATTTGATTCTGCAGATCAAAAACGAGCTCTGCTAAGATCCAGAACAAAGCGGAGCTTTTTGACAGCAAGAATAAATACACTCTAGGATTACAGCACACTTAAGAGCTTGAGAGATATTTTTACATAGCCAAAATATATTCATTAACTTTAGAGCTTCAGATATTTTTATTCCTTATTTTATAAAAGGCACAGACTAGGAAGACTTACTTTTATATATCAGGTGATGGCAATATTTTCCTGCAAAGGTTTAAGTAAATACACAACTTCCCATGGTCTGAGAAGTCTCATTCAATTTAGTGTCCCAAGAAGACCTATTCCTACCTCTAGACTGCATGCGTGTCCAGGAATTGTTTATTTGGAACAGATATGCATGAAAACACTACAAATCAACATGCGCAGGTGTGCAGCTGTGTACTCCCCCTCTCCAAAATTCTGGCCAAGCCCTGTGGCTTTTCATAGCTTTTTGATTTAATGTAGGCTTGGGTAGCCTATATGAAGTAGGTTTGGGTAGCCAGCCTTTGAATTCAGACAGCATTGTAGAGTCAAAAATAAATGAGCAGTGGAAACTTCCCCTTTAGCCCTTCATCTCCAATTGTCTTAGGTACCAACCAACTAAAAGCTACTCACCAGGCAATCTTGATGAGCTGCAATATTTTGGTCTTTGGCAATATACATAACGGAACCAGCTTCCCCTTCTGAACAAAAGGCACACGTTCTTCTCACCATCTTCGCCATTATCAGGAAAATAGCTGAAGCAGGAAAAGTGGGACAAAACACAAAGCAATTGATGTAGCTATCACATGCCAAGCAGGACTTAAAGAGAAAAGGAGGGGCTGCTGGCACTTGCCCTGTGGCTGCTCCCTTACCTCTAACCATCGAAACCTTGTGTTTTGCCCCTCCAGCAACTACTGATACAACAGGCAAAGCCTGCTCTTGGGGCAGCAGTGGAATGGAAACCAGCTCCCAGGAGCTCCAACAGTTCAAGCAGAAGGAAAAATGGTTATTTTCCTCTTGGAAAGCCGCTAACAAATCATGGGGGGCAATGCAAGAGCTTTCAAGCTTCCTTGGCAATATCTGCTCCAACAACAGGCCCAGGAGTGGGCCAGCAAATAATGTCCTAGACATGAAACCCCTTTTGTTTGGAAGAGGTCAACCATTCAGAGCAGTGCTTCTCTCAAGCTAATTCTGCCACATGTGGATCTACAAGTCAACCAAAAAAAGAAAATTAGCTGTCTCCAAACTTCCCTACAGCCTTCTGGGAATTCACAGAAACAATAATTTCTTGCTGTAATAAGGAAGCAGCAAAGAAGCATGGAAAGTCTTGCAAATAATAAAGGGCAGAATACAGAAAGGAGAGATTTGAACGTTCTTGCTCAATGAGGTAGAGCGCTAACATCAGCAACATAACTTTCTACTTTACATTTGCCCCATGGACATCTGTTCTCTTTTTCTGTCCATATCCACAAGTCTTAACTGCTTTCGTCACATAGTCCATCTTTCCCTCTCCCACACCTGCAAAATTTTAAAGCCAGCTACTTACACATAGCAGTCTAAATGCTTCTGGATAAACCTTTAGCTGCATTCCCCACCAGCAGTTTAGAGCATGATGCTACGTGTTAGTAGCAGAAGTTTTACCTTGTCTGTGGTTACTGTGCAAGTCCACTGCAGAAATCTTCAACAATTTCCCACTCCTACTAGGTGAGATATTCCAAACTGCCCTTTGCTGAAGATGCTACCTCTGACAGCACAAACTCCTGCAGGGTAAGAAAAGTCTGCTTTTACTTTCAAGAAATAAGAAAATTTGGAGATAAACTATTCTAATGAGAGAGAGTAAAGTCTAAGGACAAAGCAGGCAGGAAATCTCACAGCCCAGCAAATCTCACGCGCCTTTCTGTGACTTTCAACAGCCAAGCACTGTTTTCATTAGTTCCCATCTCCTTTCCATAAAGGGAAAGGAGTAGACTCAAATGAGAAGAACATCAGAGGAGAAGAAAATGTTTTTTTTTTTTCCTGTGGCTCTGCCACCTAGAATTTACTTAATTACAGCAAGTCACTTCACCTCTACACATTTATGTCTTTTTTTTTCTCCTCCATCCTTTATCTCTGGTAAGCGAGGTAGGGACTGATTTCCAATATCCATGTATACAGTGACCACCACCTCAGTCTCAGAACTTAAGCATTAAATAACTATGCTAGAAACGAATAGAAATTTACAGAAATAGAAATACTAGATATAAAATAGAAAACAAACATGTAAAGAAATTAAAAAGCACAACAAGCGGTAGAGTTGGAATGGTTTATAACTCAGAAGAGTTCTCTGCAACAAGTTCATACCTGGAATCGATGCAGACACATAGGCCCTATTCAGGCCCAGTCAGAGGATCCAGCTCCACAGACACCAGGAATTTTGTAAGGTAAGGAAGCATCTAAAGGTGAAGCCCACAGTCCTTGGTGTTCTTATAGGCTCAGGAGACATGTGGTGCTACAGGAGAAGAGAGGATACTCAGTCAAGGTCAGCATTGGGGATATATCAGTGCCTTTGCAGGAACCCAGCAGCACTGGAAGAGTAGCTCTTGGCCATCCCTCGCTGCAGAAGCAGTCAGCCTGCACCCCCTGGCCTGTTTAGCTCAGTATCCTGTCCCCAACAGGAGCATTGCTTTGGCCCTGCTCCTGTGTTCTGGTACAAATTATTGCCAGGGAGAGGATACTTAGCCAAACTAGGACACGGAACCAGCTGATTGCTTTCAAGAGAGAAGGAAGAGGTTAAGGGTGTGGTTCCAGTTCCATAGATCAACTACAATTCACCTAAACCCCTTGCTTTTGCAGGCCTCAAGCCTGCCACTCATGGATTCCATTTGACACCCCAGCATCCATCCGAAAAGGCAAGAAATCATCGCTCCTTACTCAGCTCCTCCAGCCACACTTGTGAAAGATCTGTTATTCTCTCCTAATGCCTCTTTTTCAAGTTGAAGAATCTAAAACTACTTAGTTGTTCCCTGCAAGAAGCTGCTCCAAATCTTTGTTCAGCCCTATCACTTCTCAATCTCTTCTCTACTCCTGCTGCATTCCAAGAAGAGCAGAAGACCTTCAGAACAGGGGGGGGGGCTACCATTTACAGTATAAAACCACAATGGCACTCTGTATTTTCTCTTTTTATAATTCCAAATATTTATATTTCCTAATATTTCAAACCCTTTATTTTGCAGACTGCTTCTGGGCACAGAGATAACACTTTCACAGCACTACATGTTACAGTCTACCTAAACTTGTTTCCTTAAGTAGTATCAGACAACACAGAGAAGATCAGCGTTAGGATTGGTGCCCTAACACAAGCATCATTTTCCCCTTATCCATGATGGATTTTAACCTGCTAGTTTATAGTCAAATCACTCTCACAGTTTTCCTGCAACTCTGTACAGCCAACTTTCACTTTCATATAGAAATCGACTGAGAGAATCTAAGGTAACCATTTCAGATACAAAGACTGGAGATTCTTCTGCTGCCCTCTACTAATGACACAGTAAAGAAAGCTGCAAAACAGAAGACAGAGGAGAAGCAGCTGAGGGCAAAAAAAACAGTGACAGGCCTCTGGCTGCCGCTTTGTTTCTTGAGCCACTTCCTACAAGCAGGTTTAGGTTGTTTTTCACCACAGCAGCAAAATGCAAGGGAACAGGAAACGAAACAGAAAGTAAAAAGCTGGCAAACGCACAGGGACTGCGTCACTGCCAAATATGGCCTGATGAAACATTACCAGTTTGTCCAATTGGTTTTCCAGAACCAATTCTGCAAGCATCCTTGCACACAATCACACACATTTTACAGAGGAGGGTACTACAGCACAGAAAGATCCCTGGCCAATGTGTAAGAAAGTAAGGAAGACATCCCAAGTCCCTAACTTCCAGCATGCTGCTGAAACCCACTGCCCTAGCTCCTGTTCTGTTCTTGCCTTCATCCCAGCACAGGAAAAGATTTTACCTTCTGAAGTTGGAAATAACACCCCATTACACCACACTCACTGTACCCTCCATTTGTACTTTGAGGGGAAAAGCAGCACTGTGGTCATATATTAGCTGCACATGACCTACACAAGTACCCCACCTTCCCCCCAAATCAACAGCAGCACAAACACACTCAGCCTTTGTGAAGCTTTCAAAACAAAAGCAAAAGTCTCTTTCTGATCACCTTTTATTTGCTACAGAGGAAGTACATAAGAATAAACCCCCTTAATTTTCTTTAGAAAGCTGTATGTTAACATAACCAATCTAGAGTGACTAGAGGGTTCCTCATTAGATCTAAACTTTTACCTGTTCAGAAGAACACAGAATCACAGAACAGTTTGGGTTGGAAGGGACCTTGAAAGATGATCAAATTCCAACCATCCTTCCATGTGCAGGGACATCATTCACCAGATCGAGTTGCTCAAAGCTCCACCCAATCTGGTTCTGAACACATCCAGGGATGGGGCATCCACGACTTCTCCAGGAAACCTATGCCAGTGCCTCACCATTCTCAACATAAGAAATGCCTTTCCTAAACTAAACCTAAACTCCACCCTCTTTCAGTTTAAAACCAGCATCCCTTGTCCTGTCACACCAGGGCCTGAGAAAAAGTCTCAGTCTTTCATATAAACCCCCTTTATATATTAAAAGGCCAAAATAACACCTCCCTGGAGCCTTCTCTTCTGCGAGCTGAGCAACTCCAACTCTCTCAGCCTTTCGTCACAGGAGCATACAACCCGTCTGATCATTTCCATGTCACTCCTCTGGGCCTGCTCCCTGTCTTTCCTGCACTGAGGGCTCCAGAGGTGGTGGCAAATGTTTGGATACCTACTGTTAAGGCATCCTCAGTCACTCCAGAGAAAGACCCTTTGCAGAATAACACCCTAACACCCTGCTCCCAGGGTTGTAAACACGGCAGCGTCATATTTAAGAGGCTAACACTTGCCAGGTTGCCACGACCACGAAGTGCCACTCAGAAGAACCTATGTAAGAAGGATGCAGGTAGAGTCTCCATCGATTTGGACGCCTGGGGGCTGAGAAAGGGCTAGGCTGGGCCTGTCTGGGTGCTGAGCCTCCCGGGGCACGCCACCTCACAGAATCACAGAACAACCAGGTTGGAAGGGACCCATCGGATCTTCTAGTCCAACCATTCCTATCTAACACTAAACCAAGTCCCTCAATACCTCATCCACCCGTGCCTTAAACACCTCCAGGGAAGGTGAATCAACCACCTCCCTAGGCAGCCTGTTCCAATGCCCAATGGCCCTTTCCATGAAAAATCTCCTCCTCATCTCCAGCCTAAATCTCCCCTGGTGGAACTTGAGGCCATTCCCTCTTGTCCTGTCCCCTGTCACTTGGGAGAAGAGGCCAGCTCCGTCCTCTCCACAACCTCCTTTCAGGTACTTGCAGAGAGTAATGAGGTCTCCTCTCAGCCTCCTCTTCTCCAGGCTAAACAATCCCAGCTCTCTCAGACGCTCCTCATAAGACCTGTTCTCCAGCCCCTTCACCAGCCTCGTCGCTCTTCTCTGGACTTGCTCCAGAGCCTCAACATCCTTCTTGTGGTGAGGGGCCCAGAACTGGACACAGTATTCAAGGAGCGGCCTCACCAGTGCTGAGTACAGCCTCGAGAGGCTCAGGGTTGAGGCAGGTCCAGCCTCGGTGGGGCCTGCAGCCGACCCCACTCGAGGCGCCAGGGCAAGCAGGGAGATGGGGGGGGGCGGGGGGCTCCGTACACAGCGTGGCGCCGGTTCCTCCGTGGGCCCGTTCCAGGAAGCGACACTTACCGTGGGGCGAGGAAGAACGAACCAACCCCGCTGCTAACGCTCTGCTCCGCACCGCTCAGTTCAACTCAGCTCTACCAGACGGTCACTGCCCTCCCCTCGCCTTAACGACTCTACTTCCGCTTCCGCGCGGAAGTGGGCGTGGCCGGCTGGGGCGCGGCGCAGGCGCATGCGCAGTGGACACGACCGTCGCACAAGGGGGGGTTGTGTCCAGATATGCGCATGCGCAGTAGGCCAACCCAGTACAGTAATGGGCGCATGTGCAATGGGCCTGCCCGGCCGAGCTATAGGCGTGTTC
>JAUMJK010000993.1:0-148971 GCA_033558105.1 Coccyzus lansbergi
CGCTTCACCGCGCTCCGCCAATCAGCGGCCAGAGGGGGCGGGGCCAAGCGGCGTGGCCCTGCGTAAGGAGGGGGAAGGAGCGAGAGCGGCGCCAGGCGAGGCGACGACACAAAATGGCGACGGGTGCGGGTAGCGCGGCGGCTGTGGGAGCGGTGGGAGGCGGCGGCCCGGCGCTGGGAGCGGCTTCGTCAGGGAGCGCGGCGCCCGTGCCGGGTCCGGGCGCGGTGCTGATCGGGGACCGGTTGTATTCGGGGGTGTTGATCACGCTGGAGAATTGTCTGCTGCCCGAGCACACGCTGCGCTTCACGCCGTCCATGAGCAGCGGCCTCGACCCCGACACCGAGACCGAGCTGCGCGTCACCGGCTGCGAGCTCATCCAAGCGGCCGGCATCCTGCTGCGGCTGCCGCAGGTGAGGCCCGGCCGGGCGAGGGGACTGCTTTGGGTGGGAAGGGGCCTCCAAGCCGGTTCCAGCCCCCCCTGCCCTGGGCAGGGACACCTCCCACTGCATTAGGGGCTCCAAGCCCCATCCAACCTGCCCTTGAACCCCTCCAGGGATGGGGCAGCCACCGCTTTTCCACGCAGTCTGCGCCAGGGCCTTCCCACCCCAACAGGAAAACGTTTCTTATTAAGATCTCATCCCAGTCTCCCCTATTCTAGCTTAAAACCGTTCCCTCCTTATCCTATCCCTATACTCCCTGATCAGGAGACCAAGATCCCGTCTCAGTCTTATGGTTGGACTCGATGATCCGATGGGTCCCTTCCAGCCTGGTTGTTCTATGATTCTGTGATTCAATCTGCTCTCTTTCAGCTTAAAACTAATGGGTAATATGAAACAGCCTCTTTAAGTAAGATTTATGGATAATAAAACAAAATTGTAGTGTAGCTGCAAGGGTGGAAGTGAGTCTGAAGGTGTGAAAGTTCCCTTCTCCAGGGCCTCCCCACCCTCATTGTGAAGAATTTCTACCTAATCTCCAGTCTAAAGCTTCCCCCTCCCAATTTAAAGCCATTCCCCTCGTTGTATCAATTGGCTTTGTTTGCCAGGCTTGACTCTGGATCTCCAGCTGGCTTCGGTCGTGGCTCCAGTTGCGGTTGGAGGTTCTGGGGTTTGGGTTTCGGGCGTGGGGGGGTGAAGGCCCTTGGAGGCCGCGGGGCGGTGATGTCAGCACCTCCCTGCGTCACCTCCCGCGGGGCACGCTGGGAACGGGCCGGGGAAGGAGGAACTTCGATGGATTCCTTTGAGTTGGAAAGGGGTTTGTTTCCTGGTGAGCTCCAGCAACCCCTGAGCGTAAAACTTTCCAAGTGGCTTCAAGCCACTGAGTCTCAGTACTTTGCTGCACCTCAAATCCTGTGTTCGGTTTGGGCCCTTCACTACACGGACACTGAGGGGCTAGAGGGTGTCTAGGGAAGGGACTGGATGACTAGTCTTATAAGAGGGTGTTTAGCCTGGGGAAAAGGAGGCTGAGGGGACACCTTATCACTGTCTATAAATGCCTGAAAGGGGGGTTGTAGCACAGTGTGTCCTCATCTCTTTTTGCAAGTGATAGGTGTTAGAATGAGAGAAACAGCCTCAAGTTGCACAAGGGGAGGTTCAGATTAGATATCAGGAAAATTTCTTCACTGAAAGGATTCTCGGGCACTGGAACAGCTGCCCAAGGAGGTGGTTGAGCTCCCATCCTTGGAGGGGTTTAAAAGCCAGGTGGATGAGGTGCTCAGGGATCTGATTTAGTAGCAGACAGGTGCGGCTGGAATCGATCTCAAAGGTCTTTTCCAACCAAACTTCGGGGTCATAAATCTGTTGAAGGAGAGCCCACAATGAAGCTGAGGAGGGGCTCTTTATCAGGAGTGCAGGGATAGGTTTTAGGCTGAAAGAGGGGAGGTTGAGATGAGATATCACAGGAAGAAATGTTCCCCTGTGAGGGTGGGGAGAACCGGGCCCAGGTTGCCCAGAGCAAGGGTGGCTGCCTCATCCCTGGAGGGGTTCAAGGGCAGGTTGGATGGGGCTTGGAGAAACATGATCCAGTGGGAGGTGTCCCTGCCCAGGGCAGGGGTGGGACTGGATGGGCTTTGAGGACCTTTCCAATCCAAACCATTCTGTGATTCTATCAAGTCATTCTGAGAAGTTTCTCTTTGGAACTGGTAATTGTTTTGTTAATGCCTGTTGTGGTTCTTCCTTTTTAGGTGGCTATGGCTACAGGACAGGTGCTATTTCAACGTTTTTTTTATACCAAGTCTTTTGTCAAGCATTCCATGGAGGTAAGAAAATATAAAAAGACATCTATGGCTACAGGTATTATTTAATGTTTGATCTGTTGTGGCAAGTTGTCAACTTGGATGTAATCAGAGTGTTGGTAACTAGCCTGTAGATTTTACTTTTTGATCAGCATAAATTTACAAAGCTACAGAGTACTAATTTTGCCAAGTTTTTAGTATTTCTTATTATCGCTTCTGAAGTTGTTGGAGGCGATCGGTTCCTGATTTGAGCAAAGCATCAATATTGAAATCCTCCTCTTTCAGCACGTGTCCATGGCCTGTGTTCATCTGGCATCCAAAATAGAAGAAGCACCAAGACGCATAAGGGATGTAATTAACGTGTTCCATCGCCTTAGACACCTACGGGAAAAAAAGTAAGCTTTGACTTTGAAGTAATCTGAAGTGCTTGCGGTATTTTAATTATTAACTTTGTGGGCTGATGGTAGCGTCATTGCCTGTTTTGTAAATCGGGGAATGTCTTGGAGAGACCTCAAGAAGAAAAGTGAGTTAACTCATTTTATTCAGGAAATGGTTTTGGTGTTATAAGTAGTGATGTCTCTTACTTTTACACAAACAGAGTTTAACCTGTGTGTGAGTACTTTAAAAGTTAAGATTGTCTTCTTCAGAACTTGAAATTCTCTTGCAGAAAACCTGTGCCTCTAATATTGGATCAAGAATATGTGAACTTAAAGAATCAAATTATTAAGGCGGAAAGAAGAGTGTTAAAGGAGTTGGGATTTTGTGTTCACGTAAAACACCCTCATAAGGTTTGTACTCTTATCAGCTAACTTTACGATCTGTGTTTTATATGATATAAATGCTTTCGATAGACTACTTAACTGTGTGGAAGCTGTAGAGTTTGTACATGATAATGCTAGTTAATCAGTGAAAGTAGCTTGTTATGACCCCAATGTCTTCTTTCTCGTTTAAGAGATTCTTACTAGTTGCCCTTGTATCACTGCTGAGTGACGACTGGAGGTGGATGCAGATGCTAAGTATTCCTTGAAGTCAGATTTTATGAGTAGGTAGCTTTGATGCTAGAAAACATCAATTAAACATAGATTCTTAGGCATAAGGGACTTTGGAGAGCTAGGGATGTGATGTGCTGTTATCTGAAACACTGTGACACAAACACTCCTGTTGGAAACATGCTGAGGTTATTAAACCTGTATGAGCTGGTTAGCAGTTTCTTATGTTCTAAAAACACACTTGGGCTGTGAGGGGCTTGACTAGAAATGAGACCATTCTCAGTATTGTGTCAGACTAGGATGATTTGGAGGATGTAAATGCTGCAAATGTTAAAGCTGGTGCTTTTTTACTGTTAGGGTTATGCCTTAAGTAGCTAAGTGTGGTAAAAGAACTTCCCACTTCTGTGACAGCGGAACTTGGAATCATACTCGCTCTTCTTCTTAAAAACTGCTGATGTACGAAGGCCTTTTTAAGCTTACTTCACTTTCAGAATTCAGTCATGTTTTCAGTACCCCAGAGGGCAATTGTATTTGTTTGTTAATTGGTATGAATCTTTGCTATTATAGTCTTTTTATCTGCATCCTCATTTTCCTTTCCAACCTAAGAAAAGTCCTAGGCCTGAACAAACCAGCAACATACAACATGTTAAGTCTGTTCTCTGCGCTGCTGTTACACTCCTGTTACTGCTTCTTGAGGCTAGCCATATTTTTTCCCAAGTCAACAGCTAGAAAGGAATTGTGAATTGTATCAGAGAACATACCTACCTTGAAAAGAGTTGAACAAGTCCTCTAGACGAATAGCATGATGACTGAGCTCAGACAATGAAGAGCTAGGAAAGTCAGATCTGGTTGAGAGTCAGATCACACAAACTTTTGCATTGGAGAGTGATGTGGATAAAGAACAGGAATGTTGAAAACGCTCTTTGTGGAGTGTTGTAGAGCTTGAAAGAATAACGGATGCCTCGTGGAAGTCCCTCTGAAATAGAAAGGTTGCTCTCAAGATTCTTGTTAATAACTCAATAACCCGTATCTTCCAGATAATCGTTATGTACCTTCAGGTATTAGAATGTGAACGTAATCAACACCTGGTCCAGACTTCATGGTAAGTTGATTTTCTCTGTTCTACGAGACCAGCAGGGGCAGTAGCAGAAATATGTCACTTGAGGCACTCAGGGCAGCATTGCTCAGGAGTGATTGTGGGCCACACCAGACAGCTGCAGTTTTTCTTGGCGTGCCCCAAACTATCCAAACGTTGATCGGCCTCTTAAGTTAGAGGCACTGTTTTAATGGTAAGGTAGCTTTCCACCCTGACTTCTCACTTCCCTCCTCTCTGCTTTCACTTTACAGCTGAAGGGAAAATGTTGGGTGGGCAGTAGCATTTCCTTGGGGTTTTTTTTTTTGTTCTTCAGAGAAAACTGTGTGCAGTTAAAGTCTGTTCCCAATGCTGGGAAGTGGTTTTTCCCAGCGCTTAGGCTTGATTACAGGTGTACCAAACACAGACAAATTTATCAGTATGGATAAAGCAAGACGTCAGCTTCTAAGACTGGATAATGTTTCCATGTTTGCCAAGAAATGTTCTCTGCCTTGTCGCTCTCATTACAACCAAGATTTGCTTGGGGCTGGGAAGCTTATGTAAAATTCTACATCTTAAACTTAAAAAAAAAAAAAAAAAAAGATAATGCTTTTAAACAGTAATGCTTTTTAACAATGCTATGGTTAAAAAAAAACCTTTAGTGAATCCAAAGATCATATTTCTGCTGACTGAACTGTCTGGTAGTGTGAGCCGTGTGTAGAGAACCAGTTTTGACTTTTCTTTTCTGTACTCTTTTGATCGAAGGGTAGCCGCTGAGGGTAAGTGACTAAGACTTCTCCTCGGCTGCCCGAGCGCTATGGTGCAGGGATAGCTGCCGTCTTCAGCCAAACCAAAGCAGGCTCTCCAAAGAGAAGGCTGACTCTAGACAGGTGGTATATACACCATAGTATAGTAACTGGCCAACTGCTGCTTGTGCTTAAATGATTTGACTTTTATTTCTCTTGTGCCTTTTGACAGTTGTAATTTTATCACCTGATTGTTGACGTTCTGAACGACTCTTAATGTTATATCTATAACTGTTAAAATGATGTATTCTTAAATGATAAAATTAAGTTGGGATTTAAGGTTTAAAGGGATAAATTAACGAAATAAAAAACTGAAATGTGATTTCTGCTTGTAAACTAGTTAGAAAACCGTTGAGTACATATGTGAAGCTTGGAGTCAAATGTAGTATTTAAAGTTCCCACTGCCAGATTGGCAGTGCCATTGCATGAAGTGCTCGAATAGGATTACAGACTACTCGCTACTGGTTTTCTGTTTGTTAGGAAATGGGGGGGTAGGTGACATGGAGGGAGGAAACTACCCTGATTGAGAAATGGTTCAGATGTTAAAATAACACATTCGTTTGCTGATGCTTGTTGCTTCCAGTACCTGAGAACTGGTGGATATGCAGTTAAATTTTCTTACATGTACGTTTTCACATGACCTTTTTCTTAAAACGTTGTGACAAGGATTCATTTCCTCATGTGTCTGATTCTGAGCCCACAGGGAAAACATGCAGAGGCCAAACTTGGAAGCAGGCATGTTTTTCAATTTGGCAAACTGGAAAAAGGCTGTATGACTTCCAGATGTTTGAAGTACCACTTACTTTATCACTTCTTTTGCCAAAAAAGGTTTGTGCTCTTTTTGTAGCGGGACAAGAAAAGCAGGTTTTGAGGTTCCCTTTCTCCCAGAAAGATGAGCTGATGTAGCCCACCGCTTCTCTGGGGTTTCACTTGCTCTGTATAACCAAGAATGTGAGACAGCTGGGGCAGGCGGGAGTTTGATCCTCTTGGAATTCGAATTTCTTTTGGCTGTCCTGCCTAAACTGGTTACAAATGTCTGGACTGTGGTCTCTGGTTCGGATGTCTTGGGGGTCAGTGAATCCTTGTGTACTGAGTACCCACGTGGTTAATTACTCCTTTCAGGAAGTGTTTCATTTGGAGGTCTTTTTGTTGTGTATGACTTTAGCTTTTCCCCATCTGAGCCTTAGCTTGACGTGTGTGCTCGAAAAGCTAAATCTTAAGCCCATCAACTGACAGATTCACAGGTAGTTGCTTTATGTATTTAAGATTTAGAAGAGTAATGCCTACCTGTACTGACTGGAATATATGCCGTATTTTACAGTTTTCTCATTCTATGAATGTTCATTTTAAGCAACCTTACTGAAATGGGACAATTTGGAAACCGTATTTCATGTGCCAAAGAGGAGATCTGCCTGAATACTGAGTATTCTCCTGAACTGATGTTCCCAAACACCCTGATTTCTTCTGTGGCTGCTTTTTTGCATCAAAAAGAATTCCGTTCGGGATGGAAAACCGTGCTTCGGAAAGAAAAGGGACCCCTTAAGTTTCCAGTGGAAGTCGATGCCTTCGTGCCGAAGTGGACTCCGTTTTCATGGGAGAACTGCGACAGGAGCTGCAGCTTTCCACAAACCACCTGGGTTCAACCCTATTGCAGATAAACATATGAGCCTAAAAGTCTATAACTGAGCACTTCAGGTTATATTGTATGTTACCCTGATGAAAGTAACTTTTCTATTGCATGAGAGCAGGCCAGTAGAGATCCACAAGGAAAAGTAAGGTTAAAATTGGTTCTCTCTTCACCACTGAGTTTTCAGCAGTCAGTCGAGCTTAATTTCTGCCTCGCATCCTTCCCCTCGAGGGGGTTTACGTTATTATTTTTATTTTAGTAAAATCACTCAGCTTTTCTTTAGATTTACAGGAATATAATGTTGAAGTCTAGTAACTGAATGCAGAAAGAACTAGCTCTCGTAGAAGTAAAACCAAACAAACAAAAAAAAAAAAAGCCCAAAAAACCACCAAACAACTTTGCAGTGCTGTGCAACTTTGCTGCTATCCTGTCTTTCAGGAATTACATGAACGATAGCCTGAGAACAGATGTCTTTGTAAGATTCCAGCCAGAAAGCATTGCCTGTGCATGCATTTACCTCGCAGCTAGGACGCTGGAGGTGAGCACACAGTTCCAATTCCTTTCAAGTTTGTTAGGTCTTTTCGTAGAAGCCGAAAACTGAGCGTGTCCTCCCCTCCCTTTCAGATTCCGCTTCCTAATCGTCCACACTGGTTTTTACTTTTTGGAACGACAGAGGAAGAAATTCAAGAAATCTGCATCAAAATCTTGCAGCTCTATACTCGGAAAAAGGTTTGCTGCTTTTTTTGTATTGTAAACCTTTTTGATAACTACAGCTTGGAAGGTGGCTTGGAAAACCTTGAGCTGCCAGCCTGGTACATTAAGTGGGACGGGACAGTAGTCCCAAGTGTCTGAGGGTCTATAAATTAGTTTCTTCCCACCTTCCCCAAAAAAATGAGTTAGCAGAAAGCCTAGTTTGCTGAGATTTGTCACCTGCTTTCACAGGTTGATCTGTCTGATCTGGAAAGTAAAGTAGAAAAGAAAAAGTTGGCTATCGAAGAGGCAAAAGCCCAAGCTAAGGGTCTAGTGCCAGAGGGACCTCCCAGTTTGGATAACACGTCAGGATTTTCCCCTATCCCAAAAACTGGTAAGTAATGCATAACTTTGTGCTAACTACACTTACACAGTCCTGGTCATTATAAGAGTGATGAAATGAGTGAGGGGAGGCTTTGGTCATTACCCATACTTTGAAAAGAAGGTAACAAAGGCTTATTTTTCTAGAGTCGCCAAAGGAGGTTAAAGGAAATAAACCTTCACCACTCCCCGTTCAGGCAATGAAGAATGCTAAAAGGAAAACGGAGGGAGCAAAAAGAACAAGTTCAAATAGCCCAGTAAATGGGTAAGGCTTTTGGGACAAAGCAGCTTATTTTTCCCATGATTACGTGAAACAAAACGACTTAACTGTCTGTGTCACACAGGGTTCAGAAAGGAAGAGAAAGCGGAAGTCGAAGTGGAAGTCGAGATCAAAGTTACTCAAGGTCACCATCCAGATCTGCATCCCCTAAGCACAGGTAAGCACTCTTTAAAAGGGTGTGCTGGGAGAGGCTCCGAGACTCATTTCCCAGAGTGAGATTGGGTAGTTGCTCAACAAGAGAGGCTGTGAGATAACATCGCGGTGTGTGCCGCTGGTTAAAACTCCAGAAATGTTCCAGCTGCAAATTGTCCTGTCCTGGCTCACAGGTCAAGGGAATTGTCGGGTCTGACCTTGTCATACTTCAGCCAAACCGACCAAAGGGAAAGTGTGAGTGTGTTGAGACACTTTGGAATGTCACCTTGTTTAATGGTGACACATGTACCTGCCAAGCCACAGGGTTTCTCTGTTGGTTGGGGACTTACATTTCAAGTTGTGAGTTTATGGCTTCAGCCTTTAATGAGTTACGTTTTTACCAAGCTGTACAATAGTAGTTAAGCCATTTTCTGCAGTAGATGAACTCGAACTCCAGACTCGGTCTCATTGGCAGTTGCTCCAGCAAAACCTTAATTTATCAAATACAAAATGATCTTATCTTCATTTCTTGGAGAGCAGTAGAGATTCATATCCCTCGGTCAATGCAAGTTTGAATTCTTATTCAACAGTCTGTCTAGTTTTTATGAGATGTTGAACAACATCCGGAGCCCAGAGCCTGGTCTCAAACTGTGCTTGCACACCCAGGCTCTATAAGTGAGAAGCATTTGTGTGTGTTGTGACTACATTTAGGCACTAAGAGTAATGTAGAGTAATTCTATTTAATATTAAGAAAACCACATGATTTCTCTACTTTTTCCATAGGAAAAGTGAAAGTTACTCCACTTCTAGCGGCTCCAAGTCCCACAGCCGTTCTCGGAGCCGCAGTGACTCCCCTCCAAGACAGTTCAACCACAGTTCTAACTACAAAGCTTCCAAGGTGAGGAGTTACAAGAAATCAAAGGACTATAAATATTCGACACACAAACCACGGAAATCCCGCAGCAGGAGTTCATCCCGTTCCAGGAGCCGCTCCCGGGAGCGCTCTGACCATTCGGGGAAGTACAAGAAGAAGAGTCACTACTACAGAAATCACAGGCACGAGCGTTCACGCTCCTATGAGCGAGCAAGTCATCGCTACGAGCGAGACCATCCTGGCCACAGTAGGCATAGGCGGTGAATAAAGCAAAAAGTTCTTTCCGTTAGAATTTATGCAGTGGAATTCTTCCTCCTTCGGTCTTTGCAGTGTAGGGTCAACCTGGCTTGCAAACCACTTGAGCTTGAGTAATGTCCATTCTGCTGGCAGTTCTGTACTTCCCATCGTGAATCCAACGGAAAGATTCTAACAGGACAGGATGATGTGAAAAACTTAATCCCATAGATGTCTCGGTGACTGTGTGGCTGGAGTGTCGCCTCGTAACACTGCAGAACTTGTCTCCGGGTGCTTTTATGCCTGCTCTCTAGTAGTTTGCATACCCTAGTGCGGTGGAGTGTTGTGTGGGACTCCCAGTTCTGCAAAGCAGTTGCTCAGCAGTTGGAATTCTGTGCCCAACAGTCCTTCCCTGTGGAACTAGAAGGCTCAAGACTGTTCATAAAACACCATTGGAGTGGCTTGGTGCTAAAAACGCTGTCTCTTCATACTGACTCGATTATGTTGTACAAATGTAAGGTGACTTTTCTAGAACCGTTGCCTATATTAGGTCATATTTGTGTATATATATTTTGCAGTGTTACAGTATGGAAATACAGCCTTACTAGCCTTTACCTTTTATCCACGATGTAAATAAGCATTTCTTTAATACAGGTGGAAGAAAGATACGGAAGTCTCAAAACTTGAATTCTATCGAAAGACTCGTGTGGAAGATTCTGATAAATGTGAAAGTATTTAGCTCTGTGTATTGAGAGTAGTATATTTTTATCTGTGCAATGCTGCGTGCAGGCCACCAGCTCATAAGGCATTTCCTATATATTCATTTTAAGTGGTTTGAACTTCTTTACTCAGGTTCTTTGACACTCTGAAAAATTAGTAGTTTGTTGATCTGCATGCTTGTTGAAGAACAGCATTTACAAACCAATAGCAACCCCCACCACAGCCCAGTAGTATCAGTTCTAGTGGTATATCTGAGCTGTTACTCTCATGCTCCCCAACTTCATTAAAGTATTTGATTTTCTATCAAATTCACTTGGTAGCGGTTTCTTTCAAGCTTGTACCACTGCGCCTGCTCCCAAGGAGAGAAACTTGGTGCTGAATGAAGCGATTACCTAACTGGAGGCTTCAGACCCACCTCAGGGGTATAGGAGAGAAACTTGGTGCTGAATGAAGCGATTACCTAACTGGAGGCTTCAGACCCACCTCAGGGGTATAGGAGAGAAACCTGGTGCTGAATGAAGCGATTACATGACTGGAGGCTTCAGACCCACCTCAGGGGTATAGGAGAGAAACTTGGTGCTGAATGAAGTGATTACCTAACTGGAGGCTTCAGACCCACCTCAGGGGTATAGGAGAGAAACTTGGTGCTGAATGAAGCGATTACCTGACTGGAGGCTTCAGACCCACCTCAGGGGTATGGTAGAGGCCGTGCTGGGCTCCTCTTGGAAAAGGAGATGGGTCTGCTCTGAAGCAGGATGCTGATACCTCAGCCTGTCTAAGCTCTGAGTAGGTCCTGCTGCTTCAATTCATCTGTCCGCTCCCAGGGAAACAATGTGTGATGCCTTTTGAGGTTAGTCTTGCAGGTGCCTCAAGGTGACGGTGGCTCTTTCTGACACTTCTTTTACATCCAAACCAATCTCTTGATAGTTCTCTTAGTTCTAGTATGGAGGGAAAGCAGCTTTGAAAGGATTTGCAGTCGGCCTTCCTTTAGCTGACCTCTCACCGCTTTCCTGTGCTGGAGGCTGTGTAGGATTATGGGGTGTAATTACCCGTAGAACTTGACTAATCTTTGTTTGAACTGCTTTTCACCTCCCCACTCCCCCTGATGTTCTCTTCTGTAACAGGAATTACCACTTTGTGCTTCACTGCTCACTTACCTGTTCAGAGTTACTGGATGGTTTCAGCAGGTGCCCCTAATACCTTCACAGGGGGAAGGTTGGGCCTTTCCTGGTTGCCCAGCAGCAGCAGTCAGTTTGAAGTTCTTTATTGCAGTTCTGATTGCATCTCAGCCGATAAAAAACCCAACTGAGATAGGCAGCAGATGCACAGAAAGCACCTCAGAGCTTCGGCAGAGCACTGGTGTGGGTTGTAAATTAATCTCTTCCTGGGTCAACAAACTGCCTTGACCTTTGCTCACATATTTCATGCTTGGTATTTGAAAAGAGGGGAAGGTGAGATGCTAAAGTAGCTTAGACATAATGTGATATGAAAAGTAACATTGATTGACTGTTCAGGCGCGAGCAACCTGACTTAGCAGCGTTCTCTAGTTTCTGTCTTTCTCATTCTAGCTGCCTGGATACAGCTTGAAGCAGGTCAGCTGCAGATCTCCATTTCCCAGTTCTAAAAGATAGGCAGTGTTTCCCTGTTCAATTCATTCTGCTCCGGATGCTTCCGGAATTGTCTCTTTCCCAGTTGAGGTAAGCAGCACACAGGGAGGCAGATTTAAGCCACACTCCCTCCAGAAGGACTTTGGGAGGGGTTTACTGTAGTCAAATCTCTGTTCTGCTGGCTGCAGGCACAGCCTCTGCTGCAGGTAGCACGGGGAAAGGTGGGGTCCAGGCTGCGTGTGCTTTTTTACGCAGGTCTGATGTCTCTTGGTTTAAAAATCAGCGTCTGTGCTCTGTGAACTCTGCTGGTGGACAGCGCTGAATAGAGAGTCATCTGCTTTCGAGTACATTTGTTCAAACCTGGAGAGGAAAAAAAAAAAAAAAACCAAGGGAGAAAGTGTCTATTTTTACACAAAAGTGGTTTGGTTCCAAAACAAAAGGGATTATGTCACAGGATTAAAAGACATCCTGTTCCGAAGAGACAATCTGTCTTTCCCAGCAAAGCCCAATGCGCAGAACATCTTGGCAGCGAGATGGGCTTGGGAGAAGGTGTTGTGAGTAGCCAGGGGAAGCAGGAGGTGGAGCTGTACAAGTGTGGGGCTGAGGCGTGGATGGGAGGAGATGCAGCTCTGTGGAACACGGGCGTCTGTTCTCACCAGCGGCGCCGTGCACAGCCCTCGGGGCAGGCAATACAGTGTTCCTTGGCTCAGGAAGCCCGAATTAGAGAGCGACTACCTGCATGTGGTAGCTCTAGGGGATTTACAATCAAGCAGCTTTTCAGCATTCATGGTGCTGAGTGCTAAGAATTGTGGTATCATAGAATGATAGAATCACCAGGTTGGAAGAGACCCACCAGATCATCGAGTCCAACCATTCCTATCAAACACTAAACCATGTCCCTCAGGACCTCATCTGCCTGTGCCTTAAACACCTCCAGGGAAGGCATCTGTCGTGTTCCACTCAGAATAACTCTGCATTCTGAAGCAGGCGTCCCAGAGTTTTACTTTAAGATCTTTGCAGTCATCAACTTCCAAGCCTTTGAATTAAATCCCTATTTCTTTGAAGTTAGGCATCTCGAGCTTTCTGTACAGGCACCTCTCCCGTTAATACCAAACAGAACATCCCCATATCCACAGAAGTCTAGGCTGGAATACACCTTTTTCTCATTTAAGATGTAGCTGGGGTAAGCATCAAGAAATCTGCTGTGGGAGGGGGAATCGCAGCTCTCCGAGTGCAGGAATGTGCCCCCCAACACCAGCTCCAGGGCTGCCGGTCCCAGCTCAACTCACGCGTGCAAAGTTGCAGCTCCGCTCGGCAGCGCTGGCACTCGCGGGTGCTGACAGCAAGGACCGAATAAATTACAAGCACAAAGAGGTCGATGAAACGGTCTTGTGCCTGACGGGGAGTGTTTGAAAAGCCTCCAAATGCTGTCGGTAACGCACAAAGAGAATCGCGTTGTAATTAACACCGTACGCATGGAAGGAAAGTAATTGATTAAACTGCTTGGAAGAGAGGAGCGCTCGTGAGAGGGAGATTTCTGGAGGGGAGCTTTGTTTGGAAGAAAGGATTAAAACACAGGTAGCGGCAGCACACGGGGCAGCCTTGCTGCTGGCTTCTTGCCACAGCTGATCTGCACACAAAGATGAGCTTTTCCCACCAGCTTTAGGCACCTAATCCCAAGGATCCACTTTAAAGAAGGGGTGAGGGATCCACACATTTATTTGTATATATTTGGAGGCCCTTCCCAAGGGTCCTGCTGTGGAGAATCCCTCCTTGAGATGAGGAGTTTGAGGGGAGATGCTCCACAAGTATCTGAAAGGAGGTTGTAGAGAGGGGCTGGAGAACAGAACCTATGAGGAGCGGCTGAGAGAGCTGGGGGTGTTTAGCCTGGAGAAGAGGAGGCTGAGAGGAGACCTCATTACTCTCTCCAACTACCTGAAAGGAGGTTGTGGAGAGGAGGGAGCTGGGCTCTTCTCCCAGGGGACAGGGGACAGGACAAGAGGGAATGGCCTCAAGCTCCACCAGGGGAGATTTAGGCTGGAGATTAGGAGGAGGTTTTTCACAGAGAGGGTGATTGGGCATTGGAATAGGCTGCCCAGGGAGGTGGTTGATTCCCCTTCCCTGGAGGTGTTTAAGGCACAGGTAGACAAGGTGCTGAGGGACATGGTTTAGTGTTTGTTAGGAATGGTTGGACTCAATGATCCGATGGGTCTCTTCCAACCTGGTTGTTCTGTGATTCTGTGATTCTCCCAAGGGACAGGGGACAGGATGAGAGGGAATGGCCTCAAGCTCCGCCAGGGGAGGTTCAGGCTTGACATAAGGAAAAAGAAAGGGTCATTGGGCAGTGGCAGAGGCTGCCCAGGGAGGGGGTTGAGTCACCTTCCCTGGAGGGGTTTAAGGGATGAGTGGATGAGGTGCTGAGGGACATGGGTTAGTGTTTGATAGGAATGGTTGGACTCGATGATGCAAGAGGTCTTTTCCAACCTGGTGATTCTGTGATTCTGTGATTCTCCCTGGAAGCAGCCGCCAGGGCAGGGCAGCCGAGCTGAGCTGAGTTTAGTTGAGTTGAGCTGAGCTGAACCGAGTTGAGCCGAGCCGGGCGGGGCGGGGGCGGGCTCCGCGCAACGCAGGTTAAGAGCAGCGAGGGGACACGCTGACAGCACAGCGAGCAGAGCCGAGCCCAGCTGAGCTGAGCTGAGTTAGGCTGTGCCCAGTCCAGCCAACCCTACGTGCGAGGAGAGGAGCCGTGCTGAGCCCAGCTGAGCCGAGAGCAGCCGAGAGGAGCCGAGAGGAGCCGAGTCGATCCGAGGCGGTCCCGCATGGCCCACCCGCGCTGCCGCTCCGTGCTGATCACCGGCTGCAGCCGAGGCATCGGGCTGGGGCTGGTGCGGGGACTGGCCAACGCTGTCCCAGCGCCCGACGTCGTCCTGGCCACCTGCCGGGAGCCCGAGAAGGCGCAGGTGAGGGGCTGCCCGAGCCCGCACTGGTGCGCGGGGGGTTCTGGCAGCCGCGGGGATGCGGAGGAGAAAGCGCTTTGGGAAGCGCAGAGCGAGGTCGAGCTTGTGGGATGGAGCTGGGGGCTGAGCTCCTGCCCGGGTTGGCTGTGGGGGTCCCGCAGGGCGTCCTGGAAGCCCCCCGAGGGGTTACTCGTGTGCGGAGGATGCTGCTCCCCTGCTCCCCGGGTTTCTGGCTGGATTTGCAGCTGGAGATGCGCCCGTCCTGCCTTTCTGCGGTTCTGCCTGGAGCACAGCCCTGCAGGGTAACCCAGAGCCTTCCCAGGGAAACCCTCTACAGCTTTTCTCCTCTCCTCTGCACAGTGGCTGTGTCCCCAGAAGGAGCTGTGCCCCTTCTCTCTCCCTCTTCACTGCTGGAGAAAGGGAAAGCCCCAATGAATGATGGACGAGAGGGAATGGCCTCAAGCTCCGCCAGGGGAGATTTAGGCTGGAGATTAGGAGGAGGTTTTTCACAGAAAGGGTCATTGGGCATTGGAATAGGCTGCCCAGGGAGGTGGTTGAGTCACCTTCCCTGAAGGTGTTTAAGGCACAGGTGGATGAGGTCTTGAGGGACATGGTTTAGTGTTTGATAGGAATGGTTGGACTCAATGATCCGATGGGTCCCTTCCAACCTGGTTGTTCTGTGATTCTGTGATTCTGTGAATGAGGTAGAGAAACCCCTGTTAGAGCCTTTCTTGGCTGGGTCGGGACCAGAGCCTTCTGCTGAAAGCACAGTAACTTCAGCTCTTTATTGCTGTTGAATTAACCTGTAGCCCTTTCCCCTTTACTGCCAGCACTCCTGCTGCCACCGCACAGCAGTGATGCGTTTATAGAATCATAGAATCATAGAACAACCAGGTTGGAAGAGACCCATCGGATCATCAAGTCCAACCATTCCTATCAAACACTAACCCATATCCCTCAGGACCTCACCTACCCGCCCCTTAAACCCCTCCAGGGAAGGTGAATCAACCCCCTCCCTGGGCAGCCTATTCCAATGCCCAATGATCCTCTGTGTGAAAAACTTCCTCCTAATCTCTAGCCTAAATCTCCCCTGGCGGAGATTCCATCCCCATCCCTAGAGTGTTATAAATGACCGCCAGTCAAATTAAACGGACTCTTTAAACCTTTGGGAGGCAAATAGATAGTGAGGGTTCTCGGTCTGATCAGTTGGTGGCTGCCAGTGCCCTCTGTGGCATCTCCAGTCTGGTCCAGGCGCCTGGATACGTTGGGATGCTGCCGGAGCAGCACAGCGATACACACTTTTCCTTCCCTAGGACAGCTTGGATGCTCTAGAGCTGCAAGAATCTGAGCTCTCGGCTCCGTGACTCTCTCAGGCTCTTGCGTATTACCACAGGCACTGGTTAGGAGAACTGCTACCAAACCCTCTGCTTCTGCATCTCCCGTTTCAAGTGTAGCACGAGGCTGCCTCAGCAAAAAGCAACTTCCCTGGCACATGCAGAGGCAAACAGAGCTTGTATGGCTGTTCCTCATAGTGGATTTTATTCTTTTTAGGGCAAACTGTGATCACTCACACTTTGTTTACTGCACAAAAACTTTAAAAGATGGTGCTGAGGCTTCCCTTGACAGCACCGGGTTCTCAGAAAGCACTCGGATCTCAGGTAGCACCGTGCTGCTCTACTTAGAAACCAAAGGAAAAGGTCTTGATTTTGTTTCTTATCATCCAAACGATCTCTCCAGCACAAAAGCACATTTAGGCTATTTCTGAGAGAGCACATCTATGCTGAGAGAGAGCCCTGTAAGACGGAAATCTGATGCGCAGCCTGCCTTTCAGAGCCACCGCTTCCTGCAGCTTCCCCCTCCTGCCCTGCTTCTGCACCACAGCAGCTCCTGAACAGGTACTCGCTACCACTCTGTTTGTGTTTAACTCCTGTTACAGGGCCTGGCGCCTGTCCCAGCCGTGTTTCCTATCCGTGATTGCACAACCGTGCGGTGCCGTAGTGGCACAGGAAACCAGCGGAGACATACGACCCATTGTTAGATCGAAATCTCCCTGCGCGGTTGTTTGTTCTAAAGCTGCTTTCGCCGGTGCTGAGGCAGGTTCTCCTTTTCACCTGTTGGCTCCTGTGTTCAGCACTGACTTCTCACTAATAATGGTCTTGGATCAGTTACATGGAGAAGTGAAATGGTTCCATCAGTGGGAAAGGCTTCCTAGGAAACATTATATGGATGTATCTTAACTTGTGAGGGGTTTCGCATCACCAGTACTGAAAAATCTTGAGGAAAAAGGCTGGTAAACCTTCACAAGAAGATGAAATAGCCCTCAAAGAGCACAGTGAGCCTGGGAAGAGTCTAGGTCCCTCCTTGCTTGCGGCAGTAGAACCTGGGAAGACCGCTGGCAGTCCCATCTCCAGGAAGCTGGCCCAGAGCCACGTTCTGCAGGACACATGGGATGCATCCCGATCTTGTCTCGTTTGGAGGGGGGCAAGGTTTGTCCTTGGTGGATCAGGGTGGGTTTTTGTTCTTTGTAAGGACCTCTAGGCCATGTGCTGCGTCTTGGCAGCACATCAACAGAAAGCTCTGCAGCCAGCTGAAAGCTTATTTCTAACAGATGGGTTTGGAAACTCCGCAAGGAAGGGGAATCTTTACTAAAGGTATTGTAGGAGTCTCACCAGTCCCATCCGCAAGACACAAAGTTGGCACTAAACCTTCTGAGTTCTGAGGTGGGTTCCAACCCTGCTGTGTCACAATCAAGTGACCATCTCAGACCTGTGAGCTGCTCTGGTGCGTTGCTTAAATGTGGTAAGGAAAGGCAGTGGGAGGTGTCCCTGCCCATGGCAGAGGACTGGAACCGGATGGGCTTTAAGGTCCCTTCCAACCCAAACCATTCTATGATTCTAACAGTTTAAATGAAAAATTTTAGTGGTAAAGTGATTAAATATACTCCACTACTGCGAATCCAGTGCCCATCTTGGGGACAATCGCAGCAATTCCCTGCTAGCTGAGAGTTATTCAGCGGATCTTTCCAGCACACACACCCTTCCACAGATGGCTGCATACTTTGGGGACCTCCAAAGAGCCCCTAAGGACCTGACCATAAAAGAGATGCTGGAGAAGGGTCTGACTTTGCTCTCCTCTGCCTACGACAGAAAGCAGCGCATCTCCCGCTTGCCCTGGGATAATGCTGAGCAGCTGCAAGCTTTTGCATGTGACCGTGTTGGCAGAAGTTGTAATAAGTTGGGTTCTTGCGCTGAAAAACTCCTCGGTGGCCTCCACACAACATTTGCCTAACAAATGGGCTTCAGATCACACGATAACATGCAGCAGGCCTGCAGGCGCATCTAGATAACCACGGCTCCTCCTTGAAAAGTACCACACTAGATTCCTTCAGCCCTGTTTTCATTCCGATCTGCCTTTACTGTGGCTGCTCCTGCACTGAGAGTGGAAGCAGCCACAAATCTCTCGCAAAATAATGCTGACGTCCTGCCTTTGCGCCCCAGGTGGATAAAACCACAGGACAGTTATTGTTAGGCAGCCTGTACAGGCTTTACAGACACATCTGTAATTCTCCCCTGCTCCTGCTTTTCTTTCTTGCTCTTTCTTCCCCCCATCCCACTTTCCCATAATAGGGAAAAACCTCTGACCCAAGACTACACCCATCAAAGGTTTAAATCTCTGTAGTCCCCCCAGACTTGCTGAGGTGTGGAAGGAGGCGATGGCTTTCTGGAGAAGCGAGATAGCTGAAGGGATCCAAATAACTGTGGTGTGACTGTGTTCCCAGTGCTTCCAGTCCTCAGCTTGGCTGAGAGCTGAACGTGGGACCTCGGGACAGGAGCATCTCTTGTTACTCCTGCTCTCCCCAAAGCCCAAGTGTGCTCCCAGGTGAACAAGAAAGTGTTCAGTCCCTCGCGGTTGAGTCCTCTGCTGGGCTCTGGAAAGCTTCCAGGGCTTAATGTGCTGTTTCCCTTCCTCTGAAGTAGGAGATAGCGTTCCCAACAGTGCTGTGTCTGTTCCCTTGTCAGACCCAGCTTGCCCTCAAGTGCTGCCGCACGCTATCTCTCTCAGGTTTGGGGTTTGTTTTATTTTTCCTACATATTTTGGCCATGTGGTCTGCTGCCGGGGAAGAGCAGCTGAGCCGTGTCTGGAGCAGCACTCAGGCGAGATAGATGTGTTACATGAGGCAAAGGGGGCATTCCTGAAGTCTTTCTCATTCTGTGCTATCACAGTATTGTTTGGTTTTTAGTGTTTGATAGGAATGGTTGGACTCGATGATCCGGTGGGTCTCTTCCAACCTGATGATTCTATGATTCTTTCTGGAAGTGTTTTGCACTTCCTACATCATTAAGGTCTTGGTCAGAGAGGACGGTGGCTGTGAAGCAGCTTGGTGTGAGCTACTGTAAAATCCAACAGTGAGTCGGCTTCACTCTGTGATACCGAATAGCCCTTCTCAGAGAGACACAGGCAGACGTGATACGTCTTTGATTTTGTCCCGAGTGCAAGCAGGATGATGTGAAAAGACACTCAGGTACCCTCTGCCTGACAAAGCTGCCTGCAGGCTCTTTTAGTTTGTCTTGATTGCTTCCAACTGGCTTAGTACAGCCAGCTCTTCTCCAAGGGTTGAAACTGAAGTGAGTAATGCTTTCAGAAGGAAAGCAAAGTAAATCTTTGCTAAATGACACAGACAACATAATGTTCCTGGATGAAATCTAGCAATAAATATCCCGGTGGACTGATGGATCTGTCTCTGGAGCCTCGAGTGCCAGAGGAACTCGTTTAAATTGGAGTAGGCTGGCTCTTTGTTAAGTGTAATTAAAATCAGCAAGCAGAAACAACAGATTTTAATGGAAGTTTACATTTTTCTTGGAATCCCTAAGCTGGTTCTCAGGGTAACCACTCAGGCGCTTCTTTTGCTACACTGCTGAAGACAGTACTGGGATTAGTGTTGTGTACTCCGTGCTTCTCAGGCCACACCTGGAATACTGAGTGTAGTTTTGGTCCTTGCGATACAAAAAAAATGTGGAGAAGAGCCAGAAAAGGGCCACCAAGGACTGGGTTTTGTCATGTGAGGAAAGGCCAAGAAGGGGGGTTGTTCAGCCTTGAGAAAAGAAGGCTTAGGGGAGACCTTATCGCTCTGTTCTGTTATTTAACGGGTGGCTACAAAGTAGATGGAAACTCCCTTTTTACAAGAAGTCATATGGAAAAGAGGAATGGTAATGGGTACAAGAGATCCTGATTGGACACAAGAGGAAACTTGTTCACGATGGGAACAACCAGCCACGGGAACAATCTCCCCAGGGAAGCACTGGGTTTCCCAGCACTGGGTACTTTCAAGGTTCGGCTGGGCAGGGTGTTGGGCTGTCTTGTCTAGACCATGTTTTTGCCAAGAAAGGCTGGCCCAGACGATCTTTGAGGTCCCTTTCAACCTGCTGTTTCTATGGTTCTAGGATTCTACCAGGTCTGCTGCAAAACAATCCTGCAGACAACTTTGATGGTGTGGGTTTGGGGTTTGTCTTGTTGTTTTGTTGGGGATTTGTTTGGGTTTTTTTGTTTTGGTTTTAATGGAGGAGGAGAACAAGGCATTGGACAAGTGACCACAGCGCGTTCCAGGAAAGCTTTTCCCTTCAGAGGGTAATCACTAACTTGTACGTACATGCACTGCAGTAAAATTTTCAGAGGTCTCCGGACACAGGAAGCTTCTGATCTCTTTGATCAAAACTACTTGTCGTGAGCAAAGAGGAGAAGCAGCACACATGGACCTCTGTGTCTGATTGTACCACAATCTTGTCTTGATCCTCCTCTCCGCGTGCTCCTTGTAGTCACAGAAGGGAAAAGAAAAAGTTTTTCTTCAATTTTGGGGTTTTCTAACTGGATCTTTCAACTTATGTTTATATCAGGTGGAGGAGCATTCCTGGAGACCAAAGCTGTACTTTGTGCTCAGAAGCTGCTTCTGAGAAACTTAAATCAATGAAGGGGGAGTTGATTGTCAGCCGAATAATTAACTAAGTGGGAAAACCATTGCATTTTAAACCTGATTTGCATGCAGCAATTGCAATTTCATGCTGTTTATGTTCTGGAGAATGCTACAGTGTTTGGAGCTCTTAACTGAACATACGACTCACTCACTTCGGAAGCCTCAGCACTGCTGCCACTACACAAAACATCTCTGGCCTTTTAGCCAAAGTTAGTAGCTTGTTCCTGTCTGAGTAAAGCAATCTGACTATAAATAAACGAGCAAACCTCTAGCAGCCAGAGTGCTTCTGGAGTTCATTACCGAGCGAGCGACACAGCCAAACTAACGTCCAGCGGACAGTCCAAAGCTGCATAATTATTGCAGGCCTTGACACGGCAGAACTATTTCATGCCTGACTATCAATAAACAAGATAGTACGTTCTGGGCTTTCAGTTTGTTGCAAGCTGTCCCACTGAGCCCTATCCAAGGAATGTCTGGTGGGTTTGTGCTTCTGGCTTGTTCCTCCCCCCACCTCCCCTTGATAGCTTGACCTGCAGTTGTAGATTGTACTAAGCAGGAGAACAATTTTCTTAAGAAGCCGGGAGAGAATGTTGTCTAGTGTGAACTGAGATAAAAGATGCGACACGTTAGAGCTTGACAGAGGACATGGAGTCCCTGACTGTTTCCAAGCGGCTAAGAAGGACTCTTTCAAAACCAGCCCTCCTGACCCCTGTTCCCCAAGGGCTCCTAAAGAAATGGATTTGCTTGAGCTGGAATGTTTGGCCAGGGTTGCTCATCTCCTAAAGGCGGCTGGGAGTATATAACCCATCTGTTAGGTTTGGCCACACTTCCCACTTGGCTGCATGGCACAGAAACCTCGTGTATTCCAACTGGGCCTATAAATCCAATTCGGACACGCTTTGTCCAGCAGGAGTACCAGTGGAGTATAAATTTTCTCCAAGAACACTGATCATTCCTCTACTGAGAGGTAGGAGACAGGCGACTGAATTATAGCTATCTAGTAGGGAGAGAATTGTTCTCATGGACAGTCTCTGTATATACAATTTTTTGTAACCTATTTCTTGTGTGCTTTAGCTTCACTTACAAGAACTGAAGCTGATGAGAGTGCTGGAAAACAGAATTTTCATGGGTAAATTGCTTGGAAACCTTTCCTGCAAACACGCAGTAATTCCCAACGGCTTTTCTTACGCATCCCTGTTGCCCTGGACTGACGTGTAGCACTGGCTGAGCTTCAGAATGAAGCTTTTCTTACAGAAGAGAGGAATTACTGGCTTGGAATATGGTCTGTGTGTGGGGTCTGTGGTAGAACCACCAGTTGTAGTCACTTGATCACAGACCTTTGGTTACACTGCAAATACACCTTTGAGTTGACACACTAAGAACTAACTCTAGTGTACTGGTATCTTGACTAAACAAATGAAGAGTTCAGTTTCTCGGAGCGGTTGGTCTTGCTCTCGGGAAAGCTGCTCAGCGGTTTTTGTTGGAAAAATTCTGGAATTAATGGCAGTTACAGTTCTGGAGGTGCAGATCTCAAACTGTTTTATGTAATAGCCATGGAGATGGATATATGAAATGTAACACACGTGATTTCTTCTTCCTAGGAGCTCCAGCAGCTTAGTAAGCAGTACAGCAACATCAAGCTCCTCCAGCTGGGTGAGTAAAGGGAAGAAATACTTATAGAGAAGTACTGTCAACTAGGTCAAGTGAGTTCTTAAGAAACTGGTCTCCTGGCTGTACAAGACCTCCAGCAGCTGGAAACGATCACCCTTATCTTAAGATAACACTGGAGAAACATAATCTATGTAAAAACTTCTGTGTGTGGTCTGTGCTGTCTACATGTCCCCATTCAGACCAGCTCTTTAGCTTCGTTTTAGCGTGTGTTGTCTAGGGACAGGTAGCATTTGAACCACACGGTTCACTGCTCAATGTGGCTGTTCTCGGCTCCTCTGTGCAGATGTGGTCTGCGAAAACAGCATCAAGAAAGTCGTCAAGGAGGTGGAAGAAATTGTGGGAGACAAAGGTCTGAACTGCCTCATTAACAACGCCGGCATCAATGTGCTCGCTTCCTTGGAAGAAGTCACGGCGGAGACAATGCTCACCATTTATGAAACCAACACAGTTGCCCAGCTGATGGTCACCAAGGTAAGAACTGGGAAGAATGAGCTTTATCTGCGGTATGAGTTTTCTCCACTAGTGAGCTGGACATATAACCCAAGGATTTGTCACCAGCACTGCACAGATACAAGTTGATATCAAACTGCATGCGTAGAGAGATCCTTTGTATTAAGGATCTTTCTCTTTATTTAAATCCATCTGCTGAGGTCACCTCAGTGGAGTGGTTGGGCTAGGAGGTGAGCAGAAGGAACTAAAGGTCCTTGCTTCTTAGAGCTGGCTGTTATGGAAAGGTTACCAAATGGTCAGCTCCTCTGGGGACAGTGGCATTGAGTTGTACTGCAGTCCTTCACAGAGCAGAACCTGGGGGTCCAGCTTGCCTTGAATGGTCCAAGAGCTCAGAGACCAAATTAAAACAAACTCTTGTTTTCACAGGCGTTTCTACCCCTCCTGAGGAAGGCGGCCCAGCTGAGCACAGGCATGGGCTGCCACAGAGCTGCTATTATCAACATGTCCTCTCTCGCTGCCTCTATGCAACTCGTTCAGGCCAATGAGATGTTCCTCAAGGTCTACCCATACAGGATAGCAAAGGTGAGGGTGGGCATCCGAGTTAAAGACCTCTCTGAGCCAAAGACAATGATCTGAGGCGTGCGGTGCTTTCTTGGGAGGGCTGACACATGAAATGTTCTTCATGTAGGTGGAAAGGGGACTTGTGAAACCATATATCCGGAGCAAGCATGCCAACTTCTTAAGAAACATCCATGACTACTCTGATATAGATCCATTTCAGAGGAACTTGGTGTTCAGAAAAGAACTGATGTCATCAAGTTTGTGTCCTATTATCTGTATTCCTTTCCAGTCCAAGCAACATAGCAGACATGAAACTCAGCAAAGGGTGTGCTGGCCCGTAGCCGCCACTGCTAACTGAGAGGTGGAGTTTTTAGTTTTGTCACATCCAGGGACTGAGTTTTTATGAAGAGTCAAGATTAGACATACAGTTTCTCCTACACCACCTACTCATAAGCTGTTAACATGCTTGTTTTCCCTGTTCCGAAGTAAAAAAATGGATGTTTGTGTAGTGATTACTGCAGAAAAACAGAGTCCTTATGTCAATATTATTTTCCCCACAGCTCCTTAGGAGTTTCAAATGCTACTTTATCTTCCCCAATAACTTAGTTTCATCTTTGGGCAATAAGCTTTGGGTGACAGATCTTTCACAAAGCCTCTCTTAAGAGACTATCTCTTATCTCTGAGAGCGAAGCCCCCAGTAAGTCTGGATAAGTTCTGTGATGCTGTTACCGCCCCTTCCTTTGTCAGGAGACAGCAAGGTGGAAAGGAGGTACCAGTTTGCTTGGTTTAAGGTCCTGCTCAAGGTCTGTAAAACCCGTACGCTAATAGATGGTTTCTCCTCTTGTAGACGGCACTGAACATGATCACCAGATGTCTTGCTGCAGACTTGAAATCGGATGGAATTCTCTGTATTTCTTTGCATCCGGGCTGGCTTCAGACAGACATGGGCGGAAACATGGTAAGTTCCAAGGGGTTGGAACTGGACGATCTTTCCAACCCAAACTATTCTATGATTCAGTTCCCTTCTGCAGGATATTCCCAGTAATAATCTGAACTCGATTTGCTCTAGGCTCCCATGCAGGTGCAAGAGGCTATTCCAGGCATCCTCTCTGTTCTGGACCGTCTTGGTGAAAAAGAAAATGGTTCCTTCCTGGACTGGCAAGGGGAAACTCTCCCGTGGTAAAAGCACACAGCGCGCTGCAGAAACAGCATGTCAGTCACTATTTCACCTGTGCCACGAATGCCTGCGTCCCTAGGGTTCTCCTAGATGCTAGTTGAAATAGCCAGTCTGATAGCCAGCCTCTCCCTGGGTGTTTTTGGGAAGTGAGGTTAGAGGGTTCTTTTATTTGGTATTGCTACTGCTCTGTTCTAATGCTTCCTGCAAATACTACTGTGCTCCTAGTGACAGATATCTCCAGGAACCATCTAAAATAGATTAAAACCCACAAGTTAAATCCAGGGGCTGGTTCCTCTTCACTTCCAAAACCAAAGTGGGTCTTGCTGTCTGCAGAAGTAATGACCTGACCTCAGAGTAAGGCCAGCGTAGGCTGTCAGATTCCTGTATATTCAGTCTGCTGGAGACATGTCTCTGTAAAAAGGCTGTTTCCTTCAGTCCTCAGTCAACCAAGGCTGAAGCTGCCCAGCTCTAAACTGCATGAATTTGGTACTTCTGTAGATTCCCCAACAGCCTCCAAGTGTCCCCAGGTTGACAGCACACTCCAGGCACACGCTTTGTTCCCAGTGGGTGACTAACATCCTGATACGGGGGTGGGAATGTTGTTTTGTACATAAACTTCTAAAATGTCTTCAATAAAGTCTTGTTTAAACAAATAAGTCTGTTTACTAAACGACTTCAGTTAACTTCTCTGGATGTAGGTTTCTTTTTCCCTGAACGGAGAACTGTACTCCTGTCTCGCAGGAAGAAACCCTAACCGCTGCCGTCTCCTTGGGGGTAGATGGGTTTAATGTGGTGGGGTGTACCCAAACCTGAGGCGGACCCTTGTTCTGCTCTGAAATACTAAAAGCAGCTGGCGAAAAGATCTCTGTGTTCTGGCTGAAGTAGGGATAAAAGCAAAAAGTTCTTTGAAGTCTGGGATTGGCTTCCACATCACTCCCTCATGCCATCTGATGAAGCTCTTTCATGCTGTGCCAAGGGGGAAGGTGCCTGTACCAAGCGAGGAAAGACAAAGAACAGCCAGGTGAGCGCAAGAGGCAGGTGTGGCAGCAGCCACGGCCGGACCTGCCATCGGGTGCAGCCCAGGGTGTGTAAGGCAGAGGTCTGCTGCTGCCTCCCCTGATCCCAGCGCTGGCAGGGCTGTAAAGTCTCACTGTAACAACTGCTTGGTATGCTACTTATCTGCGCCTTGACCTATTTTTAGTGACTAAGCAGGTAATAAAATGCTGGGTTTTCCTCTCAGCTGAAGGTCTGACATCCCATCTCCAGCACAAACCTTATGCTGTGAAAAGCCAAACTCAATAATCAATACCAATGTGATTATTAAGCAGGTCTTACTTCAATAAACGTTGCTGGGGCACACATGGGGAAATCCACCTAATTGTCCAACCATTCAGACTGGTTACATGACTTTTACACTGGTTAAACATACATATTCATATAGATTCCGGGAAATACTCGTTAAACGTACATATCCATATAGATTCCCAGAAATGAGTTACATGTCCATTGTTTTCCTGGGAACTTATTGTCCTGGTTTATCACCCACTCTTGTATGCACATCACAGTTTCTTTGTGTCTTCAGAAGCTGCTGCTGGGCTTTATCTCATCTCCTTCATCCTCTTGGTGAGCTCAGGTCTGTCCTTTGTTCCCTAGTCTGTCCTTTCAAATATTTGATTTGTTCTTTGTTTCAACTAGTAAACAAGCTAAACTGCTGTTACAATCACATTCTTTCTAACTGCAAGCTGGCTGTGATTTGATTCCTATTATTATTGCTTAAGCTGATTCATTACCTTAACATAACGATTTATTCCTTCTTTCCCGTCTCACAAGACAATGAAACAGATCAATAAATTCTTGCAACTCTAAGAGAGTGTTTATTCTTTTACGTTATTTACCTACGGCTGGAGATTTTCTGCATATTATGGTGAGAGGTAAGACAGTTATATCACAATGTAAGAATGGATTGATAAGCTTTGCTGCAGCTCGGTTGTATGTTTAACTATCTCATCATGTTAATCCACCTTGTAAGATGTAGCTGGTTGAAGTCAAGAGATAACTTGTCTTAGAGCTGCAAGAATTTGTCAATATGCTTAATTGTCCTGTAAGATGCAGCTGGTTTAGGTGAGGAGATAAACTGAAGTGAGTCTCAAGACCGGGTTGGATAATCTAAAAAAGAACGAGAATTCTTTGAGGATTTATATGGTTCTTTGTCCAGAGGCTGGTGAGGGGTCTGGAGAACAGAACCTATGAGGAACAGCTGAGAGAGCTGGGGGTGTTTAGCCTAGAGAGGAGGCTGAGGGGAGACCTCATTACTCTCTACAACTACCTGAAAGGAGGTTGTGGAGAGGAGGGAGCTGGGCTCTTCTCCCAAGGGACAGGGGACAGGACAAGAGGGAATGGCCTCAAGCTCCACCAGGGGAGATTTAGGCTGGAAATTAGGAGGAAGTTTTTCACACAGAGGGTCATTGGGCATTGGAATAGGCTGCCCAGGGAGGTGGTTGATTCACCTTCCCTGGAGGTGTTTAAGGCACAGGTGGATGAGGTCTTGAGGGACTTGGTTTAGTGTTAGATAGGAATGGTTGGACTAGAAGATCCGATGGGTCCCTTCCAACCTGGTTGTTCTGTGATTCTGTGATTCTAATAATTCTCAACGACAAACCCCTCACTTTCCGCCCCCCCAACACGAGGCGGAGAGGGGGGGGCAGCCGGGGTCTTAGAGCTCGCGCCTCAGCGCGCATGCGGAGGGCCGGGGGGGGCCCCGCTGAGCTGCGGCGAATGCGCATGCGCAGAAGACGGGGCTCTGAGATGAGAGCGCATGTGCAGTGAACGGAGAGGTTATTAGGCGCTGAGGAGAGGGCTCATGCGCAATGGATGATGGGTACGTGGGGGCGTTGCTTTAGGCGCGTGCGCGTGGGCAGAAGGAGATAGGAGCGTGCGCTGGGTGAGACCGTGTTTGCCGGAAGTGCCGTACAGGAAGTAGCGCGCCGGAAGTGGCGGGGATGGTGAGTGATGGCGGGCACGGGCGGCGGCGGGAGGGCCGCTCTTGTGGAGCGGGGCAGCGGAGAGGCTGCTGGGGACGCCGTGGACCCTACAGCCCCTGCAGTTCCATCCCCTTGCTGTGTGCGGGGACGTCTCCCACAGGATCAGGCTGCTCAAGCCTCGTTCACCCTGGCCTTGAACACCTCCGGGGATAGGGAAGGAGGATCATAGAATCATAGAACAACCAGGTTGGAAGAGACCCGTCGGATCATTGAGTCCAACCATTCCTATCAAACCATGTCCCTCAGGACCTCATCCACCCGTGCCTTAAACACTTCCAGGGAAGGTGAATCAAGCACCTCCCTGGGCAGCCTGTTCCAATGCCCAATGACCCTTTGTGTGAAAAACTTCCTCCTAATCTCTAGCCTGACCCTTCCCTGGTGGAGCTTGAGGCCATTCCCTCTCGTCCTGTCCCTTGGGAGAAGAGCCCAGCTCCCTCCTCTCTCCAACCTCCTTTCAGGTAGTTGTAGAGAGTAATGAGGTCTCCCCTCAGCCTTCTCCAGACCCCTCACCAGCCTCCTTGCTCTCATCTGGACTCTCTCCAGAGCCTCAACGTCCTTCTTGTGGTGAGGGGCCCAGAACTGAACACGGGATTCAAGGAGCGGCCTCACCAGTGCTGAGTCCAGAGGGAGGATAACCGATGGTTTTAGAGATCACAGTGTGGACTGCAAAGGGAAAGTGGCCCATTCAGGGAAGTGAAAAGACATGTGGCCGAGAGCGTGTGTGTGGTTTATAAATCATCTCAGCTCCCACAATGCCCCGGTGAAGCCAGGAGAGCGTTTGGAGTCTCTCAGCCTATCTTTGGAGGGGTTAAGGTGTAAAAACAATATATTTACCTCACTGAGCAAATGTTCTTTTGTTTTAACAGTTGTTACTGGCTCTAAGTAAAACAAAGGAATATGTTAATATCACAGCTGGGGTCCCGGTTACTGAAGGCTTCACGAATTGCAGGTAAACAGATGCTGTGTGACTTGATTTTCTGCTTTTTCTGGGGTAATGACGCTCTCAGCAATTTAATTTATAGTCAGCAGAGCAAGAGGCTTGCAGCTTTTATTGATTTTGGTGTCATGAAAATGTTATTACAGCTCAGATCCGCTCTGCTGGTGTTTTGTGTCTCAGATTTGACTTCTCTGAAGCTTAGGAGATTGCTTGGCAGCAGAAAGGCTTAACACAACAAACAGTCCCAGGTTGTTCCAAATTGCACTTAAACAGTTTGCACAGTAAAATATTGTCCCATGTAGTTTAGCAGATGGCATCACAGCAATGTAGTTAAGTTTGAATTTAAAACAAACTTTGGTTTTGGGATGGAAACACAACTCCTGTAACCTTTATTAGATTACTCTGGCCACTGTTTCATAGAATCATAGAATCACCAGGTTGGAAGAGACTCACTGGATCATTGAGCCCAACCATTCCTATCAAACACTAAACCATGTCCCTTAGCACCTCATCCACCCGTCCCTTAAACACCTCCAGGGAAGGTGACTCAACCACCTCCACCGTTTGAGCCAGTCAGAGCTTTTTTTGTTTTTAAGATGTTGGTTGAAAATTCTGCCTTTTAAGTGATATTTTTTTTTCCTCAAAGGCCACCTCTTGCCAAGGTCAGCGTCCTCCTTTCTTTGTTCTCCTTCTCCATCAGCAAACTACAGCACACAGCCGTCTAACAAGAGCGGAGCCCAACCGCAGCGGTGGTATGCGCTGGACCCCGAGCTGGAGGAGATGCTGATCCCCAGGAAGCTTTCCATCAGCCCCTTGGAAAGCTGGCTGACCGTCAGATATTCCCTTCCTAAAGCAGAAATCCTTAATGCTCACGAGGAAGCAGGCGATGAACCTCTCCAGCGATACGACTGCCCCCCATCTGATGAGGGAGCCGATGTGGGGGAAGGAGGAGGAGATCTTGGCCACACGATTCAGTGTAAGAACGTTTTGAAGATTCGGAGGAGGAAAATGAATCGGCACAAGTACAAAAAGCTGCTGAAGCGACGAAAGTTTGTGCGGAAGAGGATAAAGGAAGGGCGCAAGAAGAGGCGTCAGGTAAGCTGTGATACCCTTTAGTTCCTTCTCCGGTAATTGGGATGTAAACAGGGATTAATTGTAATTCCATTTCTTCAGATTTGTACGAAGCAGCGTTGAGCGCTTCATGATTAGGAAATGATCTTAATTTTCTAACTGTTTCACTTTCCATCTCTTCAGTTTTCCTCGCGTGGGAGTTTTATCGTAATGCTACCATGTTCCTTGTGCTTTTTCATGTATTTTCTGCAATAAGACTGTAACTTGTGACCCTTAGGGTGCCTACTTAAAATCATTTGTTTCCCAACCTAAAAAGAGGTAGACGAGGTCCTGAGGGACATGGTTTAGTGTTTGATAGGAATGGTTGGACTCGATGATTCAGTGGGTCTCTTCCGACCTGGTGATTCTGTGTTTCATAGATTCTCCTCGGGACAAATGGGCAGTGGCCAAGTACTTGTGTGTTGCCTCTGAGCTGTTACCATTTTTTATTATTATTTTTTTTTTTCTATTTTAGGCAAAATTTGAGAAAGATTTGGAGCGCATCTGGAAAAGAGCCGGTTTGAAAAGTTCTCCTGCGGGATGGCAAACGCCCAAGATATTCCTGAAAAGCACAAAGCGATAAAAACAATTGTAACGAGCTTCAGCCTGTAACTATAATTAAAAGCTATCCAATACCCGGATTACTTTTAACCTTTTTCTGAGTGTGATGAAATCAGTAGCAGGACACTTTCAGTCATGATGAGCAGTTTTCCAAGGGCAAACCTGACAGCAAGGTGCTTTTTCTCCTCAAAAATGTGATGTGAGCCTTTGTAGGGTGACTTGACTGCTGCCTGTCTGAGCAAAGGTGTCTTAATCCACAGCTGAATTCCTGAAGCTGCTCTTAAAGATTAGTCTGAGCCATGTACTGGAAAAACAATCCCTTGAGGGAGATGAGATGAGTGAAAGAATTCTTCCGATTGTAAGTATAACTGTGTAAGATATAAGACGCAGGCAATTTAAAAGTTCTTTTCAAAATCAGAGTGTTGTTTTGTAGTCTTCATAGAATTACAGAATCATAGAATTACAGAATCATAGAATTACAGAATCATAGAATTACAGAATTATGTTGGAAAGGACCTCAGAACCCATCCAGTCCCACACCTCCCACCGCATCAGGCTGCCCAAGGCTCCAAGATATAGAAATTTATTTTAAATTCTGACGGAGGACTTGATATCAGGGTTCTTTCGTGTTCTGCTTTTGATTTTTCTGTAAGGCAGTTAACCCTTTTATGTGATTTAGTTCTTCCCTGTCTGTATTCCAGGAGATAGGTGGAGTGGGCTGACCTCTGAGAGAAAGGGAAAAAGAATGAGCTCCCTTAGGCTCATCATTCTGGAGCCTCCAGGGAAACTGCCCTGAAAATGAATTCCTTTTGATCTTCTAGGAGCAGGACACTTGGCTAAACTGAAAGGGAAGGAAAAAGTAATCCGTGGAACTCATTGCTACAAGGTACAGTTGAGTCTCGCTGCAGGAAGGAGAGATGTTTGTGTTTATTACAAGCCCATATACACTGAACTTGTCCGCATGTTGCTCTCTGCTCTCGCTAGATGGCAGTGAGTCCCAAGCTTAACCATTGCTGTAGAAGCCAAATGGATTTTTATGTCTGTGTTTTAAGGAAAGGCTACATCCATGTTTAAAAATGAATTATTCCTGCTAGAGAACTGAATCATAGAATCATAGAACAACCAGATTGAAAGAGACCCATCGGATCATCAAGTCCAACCATTCCTATCAACGGTTGGCATTCTGAGAGCTGTATTGAAGCATGTCTAGCAAAAAAAAACCACCAAAAAAAGCCCACAAACAGAAATTGTTTGACTTTTTTTATAATTCTCAAAATGACTTGAAGATTTCTCCTTCATCTCCTTTTTCTGCTGTTCTGAGAGGAAATAGTTGAAAGTCAACAGGAGGGATTGTAGCTCCATATTGCAGCTCCAGTTCTCTGCAGAAACAGGCTTCTTTGTAATTTTCTGCTGTAGTTTTGGCTCACTTCAAATTAATTTTTTTCAGCTTTTGAGTTTGTCGTGGGAAAAGGGAAAGTCCAGTAGTCAATACAAGACGTTCCTTTCCTTTGGAAACCTTGTGCTTAGCCTACAAAGCTCTTGGAGGGTCTGCTAGCTGTTAGAGCAGCCCTGAGGTCATGCAGACAGTGAATCTGTGCTTCCAGATGCCTTCTCCTTGCTGTCCTTGGCACAGGCAGAGGAGGGTTTGCTGGCTGTCCAGGAAGGAGTCGTGGGGCAGGGGAAATGGGCTGGAATGTAATGATGGCTCATGAGACAAAGACCTGAAGCTGATTCAAACCAGGAGCTGCATAGATTATAACGGGGCTGAAACCATTGAAGGAAAACACCGACTTGGGTTGAGGCTTTGTAGAGAAGCAAAAGGTTTTGGTATCCTTAAACCCTGACATGCGGGGAGCCTGGAAGAGGAATTGTGGTGGTAATTACCCAAATTTTGTTGAGTTGATGGACAGATTGAAAGGATTCGGACTGGAGGGCCTCTCTGCATATCATAACTCTGGCATTAGAAGCCCTGTTATTATTTTTTTTTTAATATCTGCATTGTGGGAACTGTTCTTTCTTCTTTGGGAAGAAGTTTTTCACGGAAGGGTTCATTGGGCATTGGAATAGGCTGCCCAGGGAGGGGGTTGATTCACCTTCCCTGGGGTTTTTTTAAGGGACGGGTAGATGAGGTCCTGAGGGACGTGGTTTAGTGTTTGATGGGAATGGTTGGACTCGATGATCCGATGGGTCTCTTCCAACCTGGTGATTCTATGATTCCATTACTAAACTCCAGAGCAGCATTATGAGGAGTACATATTAGCCCACGTCAGGGAATGTGTATGAGCATTTGATGTCCAAACTGCCCCTTTCAGGGGTTTAACAGGACTTTGCTCTTTCCTGAGCAGAAGTCACTGTGTATCTTTCCTCTGGTGAGCTCATACTGGTATTAAATGGGACACTTTCATATTGAAAACACTCAGGATAAGTTGGTGTATGTACATTGGCTTCAGTGGCTCCAGCTTGGTCCTTCTTGAAATACGAAGCCAGCTCTGCTCCAGTGAGTGTGTGTGTCTCTCTATTCCAAAGTTAATAAACTGTGTGTGTTTATGTGAGCTGCAAATCTGGCTGAAGTGATCTTACTGATCCTGCAAACAGCACCTGCGGGTAGCTGAAATGACATCTTTTCTTCTCAGCATTCGTGCTGTTGGCATTTCTGTTCTGACCGTGAAAAACATTCTGGTTTGGGTTTGCACAGGCTGAGCCTGCTCGCTTACTCTCCAAAAATAACAGGACTCCATACTCATTGCTGAACTGAAATGGTTTTGAAAAGCGAGCTTTGCTTTTTCTACTGATTTTTTTTTTTTTTTAATTAAAACCCAGTAACTGTAGCTCTTGCAGACACCCGAGGTGGCTTTGAGCAAACAGAGAGCTGGATTTCTCATTCTTGCTTGCCTTTCCCTATAAGACAGAGGAAGAAAACTGAATCAAAGATTTCTGCAAATCAGAGCATTTAAGACCATCTGATATGTCACTCTGGTGGTTAATTCCCTGAAATAAGACTGATGTTTTAGCCTTGCTCACTCCATGGGCACTAACACAACTGATTCTCTGTTATACTGGTTATAAAACTTGTAAGAACAATAAGATTTTCCTCAAATGTAGCTGAAATTGGCTGCTGTGTTTCAAAATAAGGGGACGAAGGAGGACAGAGGGATCACATAACCACACGTGCATTGTTTCCTTTGCAAATGTGGCTAAAATTTTGTTTAAAGTAGAAAAATAACATGAAATGTTGGTGAAATATGAGGTGTTTTCCCTGGTTTACTAAACAAGACTTGGTGCTGATGAGGCAGGGCTCGTGCTGAGGGGGTGTCGTTGCTTTTGGTGCGTCTAGGTCTGAAGAAAACACTCCCGGAGCACTCGAGAGTCCCATTGCCGCTTGGAATTGAGACAAGGATGTGGAGTCCTGAGCAATGAGTTGGCACAAAAGGTAAAAATACCTAATTCTCTGGAGCAAGTCCAGAGAAGAGTGATGAAGCTGGTGAAGGGGCTGGAGAACAGAACCTATGAGGAACGGCTGAGAGAGCTGGGGTTGTTCAGCCTGGAGAAGAGGAGGCTGAGAGGAGACCTCATTACTCTCTACAACTACCTGAAGGGAGGTTGTGGAGAGGAGGGAACTGGCCTCTTCTCCCAAGGGACAGGGGACAGGACAAGAGGGAATGGCCTCAAGCTCCACCAGGGGAGATTTAGGCTGGAGTTTAGGAGGAAGTTTTTCACACAGAGGGTCATTGGGCATTGGAATAGGCTGCCCAGGGAGGGGGTTGATTCCCCTTCCCTGGAAGTGTTTAAGGGACGGGTGGATGAGGTCTTGAGGGACTTGGTTTAGTGTTTGATAGGAATGATTGGACTAGAAGATCCGATGGGTCCCTTCCAACCTGGTTGTTCTATGATTCTAATGGCTTGGAACATGTCAGGTTTATTTTAAGGGAATTATCAATTATCAAGGTGCTTCTGGTTGAGCTTTGCCATCAAGCCAGAGAGTAAGTGGTTAAGCTTGAAGAATAAGCCTTCATAGAAGAACATGCCAGAGAAAAATGATAGAAGAAACTCCAGCTGTTGCTGTCGGCACCGTGACTGCATACAAACAGCACCCGTTACTCACCAGCTCCATTCCCTGGGTGCGTTTGAGTCAGAGTCGTTTCCTCTCCCGGCCGAGGGGTTTTTTGCTTCTGTCAGCAGCGAGCGAGCTGTGGAGCCGCCAGCTGGAAGCTGCTCAGCAGCAGAATCAGCAGGTACGTCCGGAAAGCAGAATCTGTGACTGCTCACCCAGGCTTAGTGGCTCTTGGCTCAGCTTCCCTGGCCGCTCATCTTGTTTCGGTTATTTCCCAGAGGACGCTGCCGCGTGTCATCTCTTCTGTTCCTTTTCCAGGTCCGAGTGGGCACCCTCGGAGAGCTCAGTGCCAAGTGTTACTGTCTTGGTGATGCCTGTGTTGTTGTTGGCATCCTGCCGCCTGCGAGAACTGCCACTGCAGGCCTGTCGGAAGGTAGGACAGACCTAAATGTGTCCTACTTTCTGATAGCATCATCCAGCGCTCAGGGAAGGGAAGATGATTCTAGCCCTGGGAAAGACAGGAAAGACTTTCTCTCCTGAGGAATTTATGCAGAAACCTGGGATTGTGAACAGAAAGTAAGCGGAAAATAATAATCTTGATATCTGTGCCTTGGCTGCAACACCTTCTGCTTGAGTGATTTCTAATTAGAGTTGGGGAGCGGAAAGGAGAGCAAATAAAAATGCATATCTGTAGGGACAGAAGCTTCTGGAGAAAGGCTGATAGGTTAAACATAAAAACTTCCACATGTTGCTGATAGAGGAATGTCCATTCGCTTATTTAGTGTCATTGACCTGCTCCCCTGCTCGGAGAGGGAACTCTGAATTTTCCTGGGATTTGGTGTTTGGTTTCCCTCCCATCCCCACTGCTTGCACCATAGAATCATAGAACAACCAGGTTGGGAGGGACCCATCAGATCATCGAGTCCAACCATTCCTATCAAACACTAAACCATGTCCCTCAGGACCTTATCTACCTGTGCCTTAAACACCTCCAGAACCAGGGGGGGTTCAGATTAGGCATAGGGTTAAAATTGCTTCACTGAAAGGGGCACTTGCAATTCAGGTATTATCTGTGCTTGCAGAGAGGAATGAGATCTGTTTTCTTTAGCGAAAGTTCTTGGTCGCTGGAGTCCTCTTTGACAATTCGCAGTCTGCCTAGACTGCACTTAAAAGCCGGACAAACTCCATATTTGTGCGTCTAAATTTGGCAGCAGGATTATATTGCATTATGGAAAGCAACGTCCCTTCAACCAAAGCATTTTTATTATAAACGAGGTGGCCTGTGAACCTGAGGGAGATAATAAAACTCTGGGATGCAACCTTCGAGCACCCTTTTCAGAGCCAACCTATTCATTTTTCCACTCTTTCCCAGTCATTTCGGATCTCAAAATAAGATGCCGTGCCTGGAATCCCACTGCTTAATTATTTTAGGTGGGTACAAGAGAGAGCTTGCAATTAGTGTGAGGAATGGAGCACCAGAGCGCTGTTCCCTTGCACAGAGGGACTGAAAGATGTGGTTTGAGGCACGATGCTGGTGGTCAGAAAGGGGACACAAAGTGGCATGTTTCAGCTAAATGTGCCCGTTCCCTGAGAACTCGCAGACCTCTGTGGTTCTTCACCAGAAATAAACGGTGCGGTGCGCTTGGGGCTTAAGCTTTTTCCCATGTTGGAGAAGCCCAACCTGCTGCTGCCTGTGTGTGTGTGATGGCTGGAGAACTCCAGGCAGGGCTGGCAGCGCAGCATCCTCCACCTGGGAGAGCACTGCCGTTCCTTTTGTTCTGGCCTGGGAGCACAGCAGGTTCCTTGTGTGTTGTAAAACAGATGCAGAGATCAATCTGATCAGTCAGCAAGCGCCTTTATTCAGCTTAGCTGTCTTTCTATGTATACCCCATTTGGTTACATAACTGTGTGCCCATGAGGGTGACTACAGTGTATTATTGGCTAAAGGTAGCTGTCCATAAGACTGTTACCAACATATTATTGGCTAAACTACCGTGCATGACAAGAAACCAAGTTATGCTAAAGTTAGCTATGTTGACAGTTCATGTCCATTGTTTTCCTTTCAGCTGGTACTCGTTCCCACCAAACTAGCTGCTGGGTTCCTCGCAGCTGGCCTGTGTTTATCTTTCGGCCTCTGCTTCAAGGCCTTGTTAGAGTTGTTCAGTATCAAGCAGTCTCACAGCATCCAGGCCTTGTTCTCTGTAAAATTTTCCCACACTTGTGAGAGAGACAAGCAGGAATGGACAGTCAGGCAATAGCAATTATGGCATCAAAGCCTTTTTAAATATATGTGCATCTCAAAGCTCACCCAGTGCCACCTGCTGCCATGAGCAGGGACACCTCCCACTGGATCAGGGGCTCCAAGCCCCATCCAACCTGGCCTTGACCCCCTCCAGCCATGGGGCAGCCGACACGACTCTGGTTTCTTCCTAAGATCTCTTCTAAATCTCCCCTCTTTCCTCTCAAAACCATTCCCCCTCGTTTCGTCCCTGCATTCTCTGATCAGGAGCCCCTCCCCAGCTTTCCTGGAGCCCCTTTTGGTGCTGGGAGGCTTCTCTAAGGTCTCTCTGGAGCCTTTGCTCCTCAGGGCCTGAGAAGGCTGGAACTTCTAAGTGTTAAAGTAAGCGTTAAAGTGCTTGTGGTTTATTGTGGAGAAGAGGAGGCCAAGTGACAGGGGACAGGGCAAGAGGGAATGGCCTCAAGCTCCACCAGGGGAGGTTCAGGCTGGACATTAGGAAAAAATTTTTCACTGAAAGGGTCATTGGGCACTAGCAGAGGCTGCCCAGGGAGGGGGTTGAGTCACCTTCCCTGGAGGGGTTTAAGGCACAGGTAGACGATGTGCTAAGGGACATGGTTTAGTGTTTGATAGGAATGGTTGGACTCGATGATCTGGTGGGTCTCTTCCAACCTGGTTATTCTGTTATTTTGTTATTCTGTTATTCTGTACCGCTGCCAGCCTTGTGTTGATGAGTGTCCAGTCATAAAGTGTTGGCAGTACAGTCAGAGGCTGCTAGTACATCCTTCTGCCTGTGGCGAGAGTGGAAGGAGTGACTTTTGGATTGATGCAGGATTCCTGGATGCTTCTCCAGTGGCTCTTGGTTCAGTTACTCCTCCCCTACCTTCCTTGTGCAGGACTAACAACTTCCATGTAAACCACCTTGAGAGAGGAGTGGTTGGACGCGGCGATCCAGTGGGTCTCTTCCAACCTGGTTATTTTATAAGATATAGATTGAAAATGTGTGCCGAGCGCAGGCCTCTTCACAGAGGGTGTTGCTGAACTGAAAGATGAGCCCCAGGTCTGCCTGTTCGCTCCCTGTTTTCTGCACTTTAGAAAGTGGATCATAGAATCACCAGGTTGGAAGAGACCCATCGGATCATCGAGTCCAACCATTCCCTCCAATCTCTAAACCAAAAGGTCCATTATACTTTCTTTGTTGGTGAACTGGAGATGGCTCCACTTGGAGCCCCAGCCAAAATGCATAATTTAAAGAGATTCAAAACACAAACTTGATTCTGAACTAATTAGATTCTCCATCACAAAAATACAGCTTCCAAGTCTCATTTCTTCCTTCAGAAAAATCCAAGAAGGAGATAATTCTTTAGAAAATTGTAGTTGTTATTTGTATAACAAATGGATGAGTAAGAGCCAGGTGGAACGTCCCTGGTTCTGAGCTGCTGCCTTCTCTCGCGTTTCTTAAGGCGAACAGACTGGCTGAGTGAGCGTTCAAAGTGATGATTTGATCCCTCAATCATTTCCTCCTGGATCGCAGTGCCGTCTGCCATCTGCCGAATTGGACCGGGAGTGGGTATCCGCTCCCTTGCGGGGAGCCTCGTGGTTTCGGGATGGGTTTGAAAAGCGAAGATGCTGTGGAACCACAGCTCCCGTGGGCATGAGTCAGTCCCGGGTCACGGGTTGGATCCCTTTCTGTCTCAGGCACTTGATATCCAGAAGTTGATTGAGGGGGATAGTGTTTGTCTGCATAGTTCTAGGAGTTTTTGGAGATACTCAGTTGCAAGAGGGACCTGGTCAGGAATCCTGAAACCCTCCATCCTGCTTCCCAACAACTCATGGTTGCTGCTGTGAACCTTGGAGGAGATGAATAGACACCTGCACAGCACCAGCTCCCAAAGCTGTGATTGATGGGAGCTCTAATTCAGATTTACACGTTTTCCCATCCTTTCAGAAAATTTGTGCAGTGGTTTCCAGCTCATACCTGCTTTTTTATTGATTTTTATCATTTTTATTTAAAATTCTGTGTGTCGAGAATGCTCCTGGCTCTCAGAATAGATCGGTAGGAAATATTTTAAACAAGATTTAAATAATACAATGTCATTGTTGTCTCCTGCAAAGAACCAGCAGGCGGTGAGGAGCTGGGGAATCGTGATACTGGAAACTGGGAGAGGCAAGAGGCGATTGTAAAGTTAAAAATGCAGGTTTTTCTGGGCTCTGCAAGGACAGACGCAGCAGAAGCTGCGTCTGTCCTTGCAGAGCCCAGAAAAACCAGCTGGTCCAGGCTGTATTCCTGACTCTACCACTGCTCCTCTCTGGGAATCCAAGTGAGTCATTTCCCTCAGTGTTGTCTCCCTCCTGCTCCCGTCTGTTTAGACTACGGACTTTCCGAAGCGGAGCTGCCTGTGCTGGATATAAAACCTGTCTGTGGAGAGAATAGAAGCACATGTGATGCCACCGCTGAAAAAACTACTGTAAAGATGATTGAGGGGGCAGGAAAAAAAACATATAACGTGGGTTTAGATTGTTTTTAAAGGTGTTTTAATTGAAACAATTGTGACAAGCTACTTAAAATGAAATATGACTAAATTATTTCTATAGAGAACTGATTTTCTAGATTTCTCTTTTCACAGTTTTTCATCCCTACCAAAGATATTAAACTAAGGAGAAAGCCATCGCTTACACCTACTCTGTGGATGTCAGTGAGATGCTTTGTCTCTCTGTTTCCATTCCCTGTTTGCTTGCTGCTTATTTTTTTCCCCCGTTTCTCCTTCCTTTGGCTAGTTTGTTATTTTAGGGTGAGGACTTCGATTCTCCACATTCCTCCCTCACGAAGGGATCCCAAAAATGGTTGGTGCCTGTGGATATCGTGACATATAATAGTGATTTTGATCCTTGATGTCTGGAAAAAAATGCTGGATTTGTGTTTCTGTGGGTAGGTTTGATAGGAGCTCTCGGTTCCTATCATAGGAACTCCAGTGGTGGAGTCTCCATCCCTGGAGGGATTTAAAAGCACATGTGGATGTGGGTACTTTGGGACATGGTTTAGTAGGCATGATGGTGTTGGGCTGATGGTTCAATGGGATGATCTTGGAGGTCTTTTCCATCCTTAATGATTCTGTAATTTGTGGAGCACAAAGGTTTATGAGGACGAATCTTAGCAGGTGTAAACTGGCATAGGCCCATGGTCGTTGGTGTAAGATTTATACCTTCTAAGCATCTACCTCTGATTGTTTTGGGCACATGAATGCGTTTGGCTTTTCTCCTTACACTGAACTCAGTTTTGTGCATTTTTGTGTTGTGGAAGAATCATCAAAACACGTTTTTATCTTGGAAAAATAATATTTAGGCTGCAGTCTGGAGAAGAAAGGAAAAAAAAGAAAGAATCTCTGTTGGTTTCCTGGGCAATTTCTCTGTTTTTATAACTGGTTTCTATTAATGGTTTGGAGATGAATCCCAGGAATCTGAAGCTGATGGGTTTCCAACAAAAGGAGGTGTTTAAGTATAGTGCCAGCCAAAGATGCCAGATGACAGGAGCCACTGAGATGCAGAGAGGCCGGAGGGCAAAGGCTGCAGACAGAGCCCTCTGACCCATTTGAGCAGTGGGGCTGGAAGGACGCAGGCTCAGGCATGTGCACACTCTGCTTGGAGTCTGCATTTAACTCCTTATTTCTGTGTATCCGGGTCCCTGCTCAGCCAACTGCAAAGCTCGGTGCATTAAACAATCAGAAACCTCTCGATATTCCATGTCACCGAATATCTCGCATACCTGGACGTTCACATTGATTCATTCATGCTCTAATACTCAAATACCTCAACGCTCAAAATACCTCTGGGACATGAGGAAGGAGAAGGGTGAGGGACTGCTGCTCAGGTCGGCCTCCGTGGAACAATCTAGTGAAAAATTCAGCTCCTGACTGGGAGAAGTGTTGACACAGCTGCATTTCCAGGGTCTTTTTGGACAAGCGAAGCTCTAGGAGGACAAGGCTGATGAGGCTGCGTGGAATTAAAGAGCGAGGAAAAGGCACAGATTGGTGTCCCTCCTGTCTCCCTTTTCCTCATTGTGAACCCCAGAGAAACTGTTGTTCTTTCCTTCCAGTGAGCGGTTTTCTTTAGGAGACTTCAGTGGGTTCAGCCTGAATTTGGCTCCTTGCAGTCAGGAAATAGCCAATTCGTGACAGCAGCAACCACAGCAATCTGCATTTATCCCACAAGTCATGCAGGACACAGCCAGTAACCTCTGCGGTGCCGAAGCGAGGAGGCAGAAAGGTGGAAAAGCAACTTGGAATTGCAGCCTGGAAGCTTCTGCCTGTGGTTGAGAGAAACCAAGGGGAGGAGCAGGTGCTGTGCTTTTTCTCTGTACACTGAGAGCGGCTTCTTGCCTCTCAGCCATACATTTCCCAGGCTCTGCTCTGATGATGCAGCTGAGCAAAAAGCTGTGAGATGGGAGCCTTTCATCCTGCTCCCTGGCTGGACAGAGACAACAGAAAAGGCTTCTTTTTCTATGAGGCTTCTGGTATGAAGGGCTGAGAGCAGAAGTTCTAAATCTGATGCAACTCTCTGTGTTCTGGGACAGGGAAACCTATTCTCCCCCTGGCCGTGTTCTGGGGCTGTTTGTGGCATTCAGGGCTCCTCAGCCTGCCCTGCCCTGAGCTCTCATGTATTCAGTCTTTGTCATTATTACCCTTGTGCTACGATAGCTGCTATTAAGCCCTGGCTTACAAATCACAGGACAGAGTAAATATTGTTTTCTAGGTTGTCTTCCGAAACTCCAGCTCGAAGTAAAACCATATGAGGAAACAAAGATCAAAAACCCCACTGAAGGCAAGAGAATAAATCCAGTCTCGAGCAGACAGCTGGATGAGTGTCGGACAAAGGAAGGAGCAGCTGGATCAAGTAAAGCACAAGGAAGATTAGTTCCATCCCCAGGGGGAGGGAGAAAGATTGTTTCTAGAGCCTAGAGCTGCCTGAGACCAACTCTGCCCGATAAAACCTTTACCTCAAAGTCAGGGGCAGAGCAGAAAGTCCCAGAGGGAGGGGGAAGAGAAGAGGGGGTGTTTGTAGAAGTCCTACAGAAGGCGATAGGGAAAGGAAGGAGGTGGAGCGCGAGTGTAGGGGAGAGCAGAGAGGGGAGGTGGGAAGTTGGAAGTTGTAGGTGGAGTAAGTCTGCAGAATACGAGCTGCTGTCCACAGCTTTCTGGATGTGAATTGATGAGGTCATAGTGTTTCCCAGTTACCACAAAAAAAAAAAAAAGTTTTAAAAAAACAAGCCTTCAACTTGTTTGTCCAAGAGAGGCGAAAACACGGAGAAGCCGAAGAAATGGAGCAACTAGCAAAACTCCTTCTGTGGCAGCTTTTGCTTCAGCAAAGTAAGCTCCTAGCTGATGGGCATGATGTTACTTGCTTTTATTTCAGCTGCAGAGGACGGGGCTGGAGGCTGGATGGATGATTGCAAACTATTCTCTCTGTAAGATTTTGTTCAGATTCCTAAGTTAGCTGTGTTTTCTCCTACAAGGGGAGGGGGTCATGGGTTTCTCATGCTCTTTTGGAGAGGAGAGAGAGCAGAGCAACGTTTGAGGCTGTTGAAGTGGTGCTTCTTTCAGCAGGTTTATGCAATCTAGTTTTTCCTATGTTACCTCGATCGGCAAATTCAAAAAGCAATAAGTTTGAGTGGGAGTACAGTAAAGCTTGTACAGTTAGAGTTACATGATTCAAGGTTATTTTGTGCTTTTCAAGAGGCAGAAACCGCTGGTTTGTGTGTGTGTGTGTGCAGTGGCTTTTTTTCCCTCCTGTCAGCATAAAGACAGAGCCATAGGAATTCACTTTTGCGTAAGGTGCAGGAGAGGGGTTGAGGATGAGTCTGATCATCTTACAATAACAGAATGGCTTCTACCTGTTCCTTGATCTCAGAGCTTTCCGTAAGAGCTGAAACCAGGTTCAGGGTCCTGAGAACCTGGCCAGGCTGAGCAGAGAGAGAATCTCCAGTCACCCTGGGATGGCAAGAGGAGATTTGAGGATTAATTGCAAACCCCCAGCAAGTCCTCACTTGCAGCCGTGGGCTCCAAGGAAGGCACCTATGAACCAGGACCAGTTACAGCTCTCGGAACAGCATGGAGAGACTTTATTCAGGGTGCTGAGAGTAGAAAGCGAGGAGCGCAGCTTTCTGGGGTGCGCTGACCCCCTACTTTTCCCAGCCCTGTTGATGAAAGGCTGTGACTCCGACAAATTCCTCATCAGTACATAGATGGGGTAAGATGAAGAGCTCTCATTTGGGTCCCTAATTAATCCCGATTCCATGTCACCACATCATTCCCCAGCTTTGCAGTGCCTCAGGGCAAGCTTTAGGAATCTGCATAGGGAGAGGAGGTTTAAAGGTGGCTCAGAAAACTAGTCTGTGGGGGTGGGTTGAACCTGGAGAAGGAGGAGAGGCCACATATTGTATTTCAGAAGCACCAACCAGTCCAGCTACTCAAACTGGTGTGGTGGAGCCTGTTGGCAGAGCTTGTGGAGCACCCAGGGCAGGAGTAGCAGGTTGGGTGGCTGTGGAGCAGTGGGAGAGCTGTGTAGAGGCAGCAACATCCCACCTAAGGAGGGATGATCTCAAACAGGCACTTTTTAGGTGTATTTTGGAGAGAGAACTGCCCATAGGTCAGGCAGACGTGATAACCCAGTCCTGCTCTCCCCACACAAACCAGGTGATAACGTAAAGAGTGAAGATGGGAAGGGGAGAAGGGAAGAAATCTGTGTTGTTCGATATTTGCTGAGATGATCTGGAGAGGAACCACACCCTCAAGTGTTAATATCTTGCAGGGAGGAACAACACTGTGTTTGGAATGGCTCTAGAAACTATTCCATGGGCCTGGAGCCAACATGAAGTCCACGGAGCAGAGCAGGGTTTACAAGGCTGAGCTAATAAGTGTCTGTGAGAAGTTAAGGCAAATCTGTGAGGGATCCTGATTGCCCAGTCAGTGGCCAGGACGGGGCCTAGTTCCTTATAGAGACAGAAAGCTTTTTCCTTTGTGTCGCGGCAGCGCATTCTTGCTTTTTGCCGGTTCAGGGGCATGTTCCTACCTGCAGGGAGGTGCTGGGATTGGTGGGACTAGGTGGGTGGGTTCAGGGCTCTACACTTGAGGAACTGAACTTCAGACTCTGCTGTTGAGGAAGTTGTCCCAGGAAATCGTTAAAAATCAAGATAAAAGCCCAGTTCAAAGCCCGGCTTGGCCACCAGTTGGCTTTTAAGGGAAACCTTGTTTTACTGAAAAGCTCAGCCTTGCAGTCCCAGGCCGGCAGGGGCAGGTGGGGACTGGGAGATGTTGAGGTGAAGCTGTAGTTCTCCCCATCTCCTTTCTTTGCCTCTTTGTGGTGTTATTCCCTGTTACTGGTTGAGGCTGTGGAGCGAGTCCAGAGAATAGCAACAAAGCTGGTGAAGGGGCTGGAGAACAGACATGATGAGGAATGGTTGAGAGAGCTGGGAGTGTTTAGCCCGGAGAAGAGGAGGCCGAGCTTTTCAGGTGACCCACCAGATCATCGAGTCCAACCATTGCCATCAAACACTAAACCATGTCCCTCAGCACCTTGTCTACCTGTGCCTTATCCAGGGCAGTACAAACTTTGTCTGAAATTCTTTCTTTTCTTTGTGTTGCTGAGGTTGTAAATGTAATAAAAATCACTACTTGCATTTGGAGTGTCATTGAACCTGCAGTTCCATAGCCAGCACTGCTCATGTTTAGTGTTTGATAGGAATGGTTGGACTTGATGATCCGATGGGTCTCTTCCAACCTGATTGTTCTATGATTCTATGATTTTTGCTCTCTGGTGTCTCTGCTCTGCGTTTTGTGATAGGAAAAGGAAAGGAAGCAGAGTTTATTCTCAGCCCCATGCGCTGGGGGTGTGGTTAAAATAGCTCCAGCTTGGCGTTAATTTATTCTCTTTTGAAATGCATAAATTCCAGGGCTGAAAAAAATAAAGCTTTTGTCCAGAGGACATTGTGCCTGTGACATTAGCAGGACAAAACATCTAATGATCTTGCAGGAACCCACTTGGGCTTGACTGGTTAGAGATGAATGATGTCATTGTGCTGCCAATCTGAATCACGCTCTCTCGAAGTGTGATGCCAGGAGACCTCCTGGACCCCTCCTACACACCAAGCAGGAAGGACTGGACCAGGGAAATGCAGAAACAAGGCTTGAGTTCATTTCTTGCAAAGTTCTTCCTGCGCAGAACTGAATCACGTGAGTTGGAGAGAGTTGTGGTGGCATCTAGAGCATGAGAGAGTTAGCTGTGCTGATCAGGATTGTGCTGCTCCCAAAGCCAGAGGGTGTTTGGCCAGCAGAGCGTTGACAACAGGTGACCAGCCAGAGCAAATCCCTCCTCATTTCACAAGTAGACAGAATTTCCTCGGTGCATTAATCCCACCATCAATTTGAATGAGTTTGAGTTGAAGTCTTGGAGATGCAAGTTATCTTTTGGCCCTTGGTGTAGAGCGTCGTCAGCATGGATCCCCTTCCCTCGAGCTGTGTGGTTCTACCCCCCAGCAAATGAGCTACCATCAGCTCTGTCTTCAAGTCTGTTCAGGCCTTTGCTTCACCAGAGAAGCTTGACTGAGATGTGGGTGTCAGGTTGTTGTCAGTAACATTCTTCTTTTCTTCTTTGACAGGTTCTGTGTATTCATATTCAGGTGAGTAAAATCTTTGTAATCTACCTGGTTTTGGGATCAGGGGAAGAAAGGAGAGGGACCTGGGTTCTGTGATGTGCAGTGGGGGTCTTTTTGCTGACTTCCATGGGCATGAACCATGCATCCCATGAACTGGTGTCTCTGAGCTTCAGTTAAACTGGGGGTTGGGATTAGGAAGGGTAGGCAGGACGAGTCAGATCTACAGACCTGGTAACAGACATCATCAACATTGCTTTCGTTGAATGAAATCAATGGTTTTAAGTGACTTTCTACAGTATTTCTCCATGAGAAAGCTCTGTGTTGGTCTTGAAAGTTACTTTCTTTTAGGAGGAAGGTGTGTAGAGAATCATAGAATCATAGAACAACCAGGTTGGAAGGGACCCATCGGATCATCTAGTCCAACCATTCCCATCAGACACTAAACCAAGTCCCTCAAGACCTCATCCACCCGTCCCTTAAACACCTCCAGGGAAGGGGAATCAACCACCTCCCTGGGCAGCCTGTTCCAGTGCCCAATGACCCTCTGTGTGAAAAACTTCCTCCTAATCTCCAGCCTAAATCTCCCCTGGCGGAGCTTGAGGTCATTCCCTCTTGTCCTGTCCCCTGTCACTTGGGAGAAGAGCCCAGCTCCCTCCTCTCTACAACCTCCTTTCAGGTAGTTGTAGAGAGTAATGAGAGTAATGAGTTGTAGAGAGTAATGGAGGTTCTAGGACAAGCCAGAGTCCTGCTGTAGTATCTCCTTCCTGTGCCATCAACCTGATAACTGGTTTTTATTCTTTGTTCCTGGCTCTCAGTCCCAGCCGACGCCTCAAACCCCCAGAGCGTTGTAGTGTCAGTGTCAAACATCACCGCGACGCTGGGCTCGCAGGCTGTTCTGCCCTGCAAGAGTTACCGCATGGTGTGGACCCAGGATCGCCTCAACGACCGCCAGCGCGTCGTCCACTGGGACGTCTACAGCACCTACTACGGAGATAACAAGATGGAGAGGCTGTGTGACATGTACTCGGCTGGGGACCAGCGCGTCTACAGCTCCTACAACCAAGGGAGGATATTCATGCCCCAGAATGCATTCACAGACGGCAACTTCTCCTTGGTGATCAAAGGTATTAAACAGCACCTTTTGTCCCTTCGCTGTCTGCAAATGGAGGATTCGTGACTAAATGAACTTTGTGTTTCTCAGTGAAAATGGCTGTTTTACGGAGCATTTTCTCTAAATAAATAACCATCAGTCTAATGAGGTTAATGAGGTTCTCTGAAGCACTAGCAGTTTTATTTTACTTTGAAACTGTATCATTTTCAAAGAGAATTGCTAACAACTCGTTGACCGAAAGTCACTTTGGCTTCTTGTGGACCTTTGTGCTTCAGCTCCTGAACTATAAACCCAAGATTGTCATTCTTCCCATGTCCACTCTCAGTTAAATAAATACATTCCACACAGGGGCACATAAACTGAACAATATATTTTGTTAGGTGAGATGATTCTTCTGATACGAATGGGTTAGAACCAGGTTATATAAAAGCCCTTTCGCACCCACACAAGCATTTGGGAAATAAGTGACCAAAGCAATCATCACCCCAGTATAAAACATTAAAATTCTCCTCTCTTCACTCTTGTACCAGGTGTTGCAGAGAGCGATGAAGGCACATATTCCTGTAATCTTCACCATCACTACTGCCACTTATACGAAACTGTGAAAATCCAACTCGCTATCACCAAGAAAGGTAAGTGTGGCAGGGAACTTGGCATTCCTGGCCTGGCAGCTGAAGCCCAGTGGCCACCAGGACTCTGTGAATTCCCAGTGGGGTTTGTGTACTGGTTTGCAGTGGGCTCTGTGCCGTTCTGCTGGTGCCAGAGAAGAGCGGTGTGGACACAGGGTTTTGCCTCTGCCTTCTCGGTTCAGGGCACAAGAGGCTCGGAGAGCATCAGGAGGCAGTGGCATTCCCTGAGTTTCAGAAACCTTGTTCAGTGTATGTGTATTTTTGAACCTCTCTCCTTTCTTGGCACACACCAAACGACGTGTGGAGCCTGTTAAGCTACATCTTTAGGCGGCCGGTTAGCTAACTGTACTATTATTGCTCCAGCAGCAGAACAACCCCTCGGAACAACCCCTCATCACCCAGGTTAGCCACAAAGATCTGCCTTGTACTTTGGCTCGTGAGCTTCCCCTGAGAAGCCGCTAGTTTAAAAGCCTCCTCAAGTTACCACACCTTACCTTCAGCTCTAAAACCAGGCTCCTCTGGGTTGTTGACAGCTGCAGCGTGTGCCACCCACACCACACGGACATCCCAACCGTATCATTTAAACTGATCTATGTGTACTGCCCAAGCAGAGCTACTGGGGCTATTGAAGGGATAGGAGAGAAGAGAATCTCTGCTGCTGCTACTGTTCTCACAGTTTCTATGCAATAAAAACACACAGACAGGCCTGTGAGCTCCGACCTGCTCAGCTGTGTTTTGCTTCTTGTGTTATTCCTTTTCAAGAACAAAATACGAACCAGTGCTGCTTGAACTCCTCCAGTAATTAGGGCATTTGTGGGTAGGAAAGCATTTCCTGCTTGGAGCACTGGGATGCGGCATATTGAGGATGAAAACTATTATTCTTAGTCTGTAGAGAGGATAGATTTCCTGCTTTCCAAAGCAAAAGATTAACTCTTATAAGGAAAAGTAATTGTTCTCAATGTACTGGCCTAGGATGTAGAAGGTGAAGATGCATTTCGTTATCTACTGAAGTGAGTGTGAACAAGGCACTTCAGGGTCTTTGGAGGGGATGTGTTATAGGATCACAAGGTCTGAAAGCACCTGTAGATGTCCCTGGGTGTCCTTAAGCACAGCACAAGGGTGGAAAGAGGTGCAATCCACAACTTGTGTTGTCTCCTCCACAGCTGAGGACGCGAGCGAGTACTGGGATGGGGAGAAGCCTGTGATTGTTGCCCTAGAAGGCAGCACAGTGACGCTCCCCTGCGTGAACCGGAACCACATCTGGACCGAGCGGCACAGTGAAGAGGAACAGCAAGTGGTTCACTGGGACAGGCAGCCCCCGGGGGTTCCTCACGACAGGGCTGACCGTCTCATTGACCTGTACGCCTCTGGCGAGCGCCGCTCCTACGGACCTCTCTTCATCCGGCAGAAGATGAACATCACTGACACGGCCTTTGCCCTGGGTGACTTTTCCCTGCGGATTTCACAGCTGGAAAGTGCCGATGAAGGCACTTACTCCTGCCACCTGCACCATCACTACTGCGGCCTCCACGAGCGCAGGATCTACCAAGTCTTTGTGACGGAGCCGGTGAAAGAGAAGAAGGTGGTGAACCTCACAACTCACCACATTGCCCCTGCTGTAGGTAAGTGACTTCTCCTGATTGCAGAAGAAATAAATATCTCCAGTTGCACCTTTGAGCTCTAAAGAACTCAGCAAGGCTCAGGACAGGGTTATGACGTGTTACTCCCTGTCATCACTTCAGGAGGCCTTTTCTCCAAATGTCCTTCCTTTTCTGACCCTCCACAGTGGTTTGCACTTAGTGCTAGGAGGAGGGAGCTTGGCCAAAGCAAACCTGTGCCCTGCAGGGAAACCATAGACACCTCCAGAGTGAAGGAGCCACCCAGAGTGACACTGAGGGTTCCTTTAGGGCTGTTCCTGCCCCTCAGGTTAGAAGAGTAGAAGAGATCTTGTTTTCCCCCCTACTTGTGCATGGGCTGGGTTGTTTCTGAGCCATTTCCATCACATTGGTGTGGCAGCAACAGTCCTAGATGAGATCGTGGAGCTGCTTTAACGCCGAGTCCCACCCTTCGGGGCTGGTGACTCCTTGCAGAGCTGTAGTGACATCACCTCCAGCTCTTGTTGTCTTTGCTCCAGGGCAGTTCTGCCTGTTCTGCCCTGCAGTGCTGACAGGCCCTCAGGCAAACAAGCTGTTTTTCCAACAGGCTCCTGCTCCCAATTGCTTTCATGGAACAGGAGAAGGTGTGGGGCAGGTGCCTTTGCTCTTACAACATGCAACTGCTCTCACCAGGGGAGAGTCTCAGTGCTTCTCTCCCCTTTGCTCGGGGCTTTAGGCTGTGTGAGATGCCAGGTGGTGCAGAATTAAGCACCAGGAATTTTCCCTCCACCCTTCAGCTTTTTTTTTTTTTTAGCATAAACCAATTTTCACATTTTCCACTGCACTGAGCTATCACCTGGCCGCCTGTCCCAACTCGAACCCATCATCACGCTTAGCTCAGGCAGAAAAATAAATAAAAATCCCGAGTTTAATATTTTTGTAAGTCTTTGGGGTGTAGTTCCTTATTGAGACTTTCAAATATTCATTGTGGTTTAATATTTATTGGCTGCTTAGTGTAGTATTTTGACATCCTTCATGCATTTTGAAATAGGTCTATTCTTCTCTAGCAGTTGGCTTTGTTGAGTCTCAGAAATCTAAAACTCCCCCTCTGAGACTGAAGCTGGTGTCCAGCAAACCCAGGCGGAACAAAAGAGGGGTGGCTGGTGGGGCTGGGCTGGTGGGGAGGCCGGAGCATAAAAATATCAGTCCCGTTTGCTGCCCTTCGGCCCCATCCAGGTCACACTGTGCAGAGGGAAAGCAGATCTTGTTTTCAGAGTTGCCCAGCCTGGAATGTATTCCTCTTTTTCCTGGATATTGTCCTGTTTGATGCTGAATAGTTACCAACCTGCCATGGAGATGATGCGAGGGTTGGAGCACCTTGACTCTAAGGGCAGGCTGAGAGGGTTGGGGCTGTTCAGCCTGGAGAAGAGAAGGCTCTGGGGAGACCTTAGAGCAGTTTCCAGCAGGGAAAGATGCTCCAGAAAGCTGGGGAGGAGCTCTTCATCAGGGAATGCAGGGACAGGATGAGGGGAAAGGGTTTGAAGCTGAAACAGGGGAGTCTGAGATGAGATCTTAGGCAGAAATGTTTTCCTGGGAGGGTGGTGAAGCCCTGGCCAAGGATGCCCAGAGCAGGGGTGGCTGCCCCATCCCTGGAGGGGTTCAAGGCCAGGTTGGATGGGGCTTGGAGCTCCTGATCCGGTGGGAGGTGTCCCTGCCCATGACTGGATGGGCTTGGAGGTCCCTTTTGACCCTACTCATTCCATGGTTATATAAGTTCGACAGAACCTACAAGTAATCGAACCTCCCAGGGCTGCCGTGGTTTGGCAGCAGCACCATCAGCGCTGGAAGATTTTTGCTTTCCTGAGAAGAGTCATTCCCATTGGCCAAAAGAACAGCCTTAGAGGAGCTTTGTCCCCTAGGGGCAGGGAATGCTCAGCTGGTCAGAGCACCAGGCACAAAAATGTGCTGAGTCGATGGGAATGTGAAAGAAAAGGAGGCAGCCGGAGTACCTTTTCTCAAACCCGCTGCCGATGAGGAGCCTGCTGGGACGTGGCCTAGTTCTCTGTAGCAGCAAAGGCTGAGATGTTGCCTCATTTCAAGGAAAAACCGTATAGAACTCTTCTCAGGGTGTAACATAAAGCCAAAACGAAACACCAGGAGACAACAGAAGCGAAGCAATGCTCTTTTTTTTCAGCAAGCAGCTATAGCTTCTGGCATAACTCCAAGCCCCGGAGCTGTTTCCAGGCAGGAAATTTCATCCTGTTTGGAATATAAGCATGAACTCCATTCTGCTCCCAGTCTCAGCAGTACAAATGTGGTGCATGTCGACTAATTCAGGACATTTCTACTCTGCGTTTGCTTTGGAGCAAGGGATTGAAGAATGCCGTGTCTCACGCTGAGCTATTCTCCGCCCTTTGCCAGCCGTGAAAGGAAAATGGGGCCACGTACCCAGCCCGTGTGAGCTCTCTTGGTGGAGAGGTCTCAGTTTTTCCCAGCAGAAGGATTTGGCCCATGACACTTGGTTGGTGTAAAGGCACCTCTGTTCTACCCTTTTCTTCCCCACCATTAAACTTTACTTCCCAGCAGTTAAACCACCTCTCGTGAGTAAACTGGAGGCAGGCAGTTCATGCCCTGTTAAGATCATAGAATCACAGAATGGTTTAGGTTGGAAGGGACCTCAAAGCCCATCCAGTTCCACCCTCTGCCGTGGGCAGGGACACCTCCCCCTGGATCAGGAGCTCCAAGCCCCATCAACTTGGCCTTGAGGACCTCCAGGGATGTTCTGAAGGATCAGAGCTTCATAGAATCATAGAACAACCAGGTTGGAAGAGACCCATCGGATCATCAAGTCCAACCATTCCTATCAAAACCAACCATTCCTATCTTGACTACAGAATAAGCCTTCATCACATCAGCTTAGGTTCTGCTGTATCACTAGGACAATGAGGACCTTGCTGAAGCTATTCTAGGCACTGCCGCTCATCTACTGGGTGGGACTGAGTCAACCATCACTCTGTGCCTCAGTTTCCCCAGTTATAAAATGGAATCCATCCCCCTGCCTTCCTGGTAATGCACTTTGAAGGCTACTAGTGATGCTTTGTCTGAGCACTAGTCTGACATGTATTTTCAGAGGGACTGGACTGAACAAGCCAAGGAGAGGCCCAAAGACATGGAATCTGTTTGTTGTTACAGTGGCTTTAACTCCGCTCCCACCCTTTCTCGCAGCTAAGTGGGAAAGCAAAAAGCCAAGAATAGAATGTATTTCTCTTTGCTGATCTCTGGCTCAAACAGCTGCTGCAGGGGTTACTGCCTCATTGTTGGAGCTGCTGCAGCCGCCCGGCGTGATCCAGAGCTTGTTGAAGTGGAGCTGTCATGTGGACTGTTTGCAGCTTTGCAAGTGGCTTTTTTGGTTTGGTATTTTTTAGTTCAGCGGCGGTGAAAAACACACGCTGGGTTTCCAGCCCTCTGGCCAGCCGGCACCGCCGGGGAGCGGAGCAGAGAACAGCACATCCTAAAACCTCTCCATTTTCTGCTGGTAGAATTAGCAACCCATCATCTCTGCTTTCAAAGCATCTGTTCCAACCCGCTGCTGTGTTATGTGATTCTGTTGTTGTTGGGTTGGTGTTTTTTAAATGCTGGAAAACCACCCAACAAACTGGCACCAGTCGCTGTGCCACCAGTTCAATGTCTCTCACATGAGAACAGTGGTCCCTGTGGCTTTGGGGTTTTTTCCCTCATCTTTGTCCTTATTCCCTCTGACTGATTTATGGGGTTAATCTCCCAAGAGAAGGGTAGATCAGACCTCCCTCCTAGTCCTTGCCCAGTGCTCCTGTTAAGGGGAGAAGATTTCAGCTCTGTTTTGAAGAGCCCCCCAAGCCTGTCTGGCTTTGCTGCCTGGTCCTGGGTTAGTTTTGATCACTCTTCGGGCTCCTGCAAGCAGAGAAATCGCTTCCTCTTTATCCGTATAAAACATTGACCTATTTATTTGAGAGCTGCAAAAAAAAAAAAAAAATGTTCCACGTAAAAGTTTTGAGTTACACTTCCCTGTGCTGCGGAACCAAAGCGCAGCTGCACCCACAACGGGAACGGAATCTTGGCTTTTCTTTGTGGGTTTTTATTTTATTTGTTTTATTGATTTTTTTTTTTTTTAAAATTTTATTTAAAAGGAAACTCATTCTTTGGCATTGAGAATTTCTCCCGCTCTGTAAATTATAACCCTCGGTAGGGAGGGGCTGCTTCATACTTGAGCTGTCTGGAGCCGAGGAAACGTTGTGTGTGTTGAAAGGGACCCAGAGGAGGCTTGAGTTACCCTGCAGGAAGGCTTGGGGCTGTCTAGTGCGGCTTCTTTCTGGATTCCTCTGCAGTAAACACGGACACAGAGATAGCCAAGGCAGCAGCAAGGGCCTGTGGGGCAGTCACTGCTCAGGCTTTGTGCTCCTGGCAAGGATAATGGTCTTGGGAATCGTAGAATCATTAAGGTTGGAAGAGATCTCTAAGCTCATCCAGTCCAACCATCAGCCCAGCACTACTGTGGCTGCCAAACCATGTCACCAAGTGCCACGTCTATACACTTTTTGAACACTTCTTGGGAGGGAGACCCCACCGCTGCCCTGGGCAGCCTCTGCCAGGGCTTCACTACTCCGTTGGTAGAGAAATTTTTCCTAATATCCAATCTAAACCTCCCCTGGTGCAACTTGAGGCCGTCATCATCCTATTACTTGTTACTAGGGGGAGAGACCAGCACCTGCCTCACCACAACCTACTTTCCGGTAACTGTAGAGAGCATTAAGGTCTCCCCTCAACCTCCTCTTCTCTAGACTAAGAAGAGAAGAGCACAGGCATCTCCCACCTGATGGAGGAGCAGTATGTTTGGAATTAGGTGACCATTTGCCCTTTACTCCATGCAGTTCAGGAGAGTTTCTTACTGAACGTGATTCTCAGGTCCATGTATGGGCCCATATGTGAACGTGCTTCGCTTTCGATGCCAATTACAATTACCAACCTGATTTTCCTTTTCCTCTGCCCTCAGATCCCAACGTTGTCAGGGGCCACAATGTGATAAACGTCATCATCCCCGAGAGCCGGATGCACTTCATCCAGCAGCTGGGCTACATCCTGGCCACGCTCCTGCTCTTCGTTGTCCTCCTCATCATCGTTGTCCTCGTCACCCGCAAGCGCCGGCAGAGAGGTGAGTGCTAGAAGAGAGACCCGTGCTTGTAGGGATATCGCAGGGCGGGAGAGGTGATCCTGCAAATTATAACTGCAAAGGGAATGCTGAAGGCAGTGATCCTCTTCTGGAAAACCAGGAACATACGCAGCAGGAAAGCTTTGCAGGTGCTGATGCCGAGAGAGTCAGTGATGTGGTGTAGGAATTTCCAGGCTTTGATTTGCTGAGTTGATTTGTTGTGAGGGAGAAGAAAATCAGAACCTCTAGGTAACTGCTCTTTTCAGATGGGATTTGTTTAGAGTTGAAGGTCCACATGCATCCCTGAGGAACTAAATCTTTGCTGGGCTGTGGGACACATGCATCCTTAAGGAATCATAGAATCAAAGAACAACCAGGTTGGAAGAGACCCATCGGATCATCAAGTCCAACCATTCCTATCAAACACTAAACCATGCCCCTCAGGACCTCATCTACCCGTCCCTTAAACACCTCCAGGGAAGGTGTTACAAGAAGGAACTTAAGTCATTGTTGGGCTCTCCTGGCCTCTGAATGGAAAAGAGGAGCCTGAAATCTTCACCCCTTGCAGGGTGGGATGAGACAAGAGCCTAGTGAGGTACCTGGTGTGTTGGGAGGGTGATGAAAACCAGCATGTGATGGATGCAGGTGGGGATTGGCAAGTGCACACAGACACGATAGGTGAGGTTAATGTTTTTGTAATAAACGGGAGGAAAGAAATGAAATATAGCGATGGCTGTAGTTTCTCCTGGGTGGGCATTCATCATTTCTCATGACTGTCATCCATCATTCTCTTTCTTCTCCCCGTTTAGGTTACGAATACAACGTGAAGAAATACGGAGAGTAAGTATAATTACAGAGTCTGCTCTGTAGGATTAGAATACCTAAAAATGAGCTTAGGGGCCCAAACCCAAAGCTATCACTGAGCCCAAAGCAGCCGTAAGGATTGCTGTGAAAATCGCCAGTGCAGGATAGAGAATGAAATTTCTATGGATTTGTGTTCAGCTTTTCTTCAGATATATAGCGAACAGACACTGTGAATTCTTGAAAGTAGCATTGGAAAAGCTATAGTGAAAAAGCATAAAAGGAGCCGATTATTAAAGGATGTGACAATATAATTTTCCCCTGTTATTCCTTGTTTTCAGGAAGGATGTCAACCTGAAAGAATTTACAGTTGACACAACAGATCTGACTCGATACAAAAGTGAAGACGTCAGGCTGGGTATGTATCAACCTGCATCAGTGGCTGCAGGGGAGCTTGGCCCTAGAGAATCCAGAGGATTTTGCTGCACGCTAGAAGAATCTGTGATCTAGGAGGAGGAGGAAACTGAAGTATGTGTAAATGATAAGTGCCAGGGGCCAAAATGAAGCTGTGGCGCCTTTCGTTTTCCTGCTGAGTGGTTGGTTTAGTGTTTGATGGGAATGGTTGGACTCGATGATCCGGTGGGTCTCTTCCAACCTGGTTATTCTCTGATTCTATGAGTGAGCTGGAGATGCCAGAGTCTATCAAGGACTGAGCTTTATTTTCTTTTAATGTTCTAATGACTGTCTCTATGATCCTCCTCCCTTACACAGATTACAAAAACAACATCCTGAAGGAGAAGGCTGAGCAAACCAGAAGCTTCCCAGCAAAGAACATCGATTTAGACAAAGGTAATCATGACCTGCTTCACCCTAATTGGTGGCTGCAGGATGGGTGGAAGGAGGGAGGAGGGAAGAGCACAGCTTAGCAGGGAGCTGACCAAGCCACAGCCGAGTGAGGAATGTTAAACATCATGAGCGACTGACAGGGGGAATGAGAAGCCAGTTCCCTTCCCGTCCTTTCATCACGGAGCCACAAGATGCAAGTAGTGATTAGGCTTTTAAAAACTTCTGGCGTGGCACAACTAGAATTTTTCTTTATTGGAAAAAGAATGCCTGGCAGGGCTGGAATCGTGTGCGTTCTGTACTGTAACCTCAGAGGGAGATGTGGCTCAAAAACGTCCTGGCCTGGTGTTTGAGAAGAAAACACTGTGCAGAAGAGTGTTTTGAGCTGAATTAATTTATGGGTAATGGGCAGACACTCACTTCATCCAACAAAAGCAAACAACTCTCCCTCCCTAGAGGGCGAATCTCTTTTTGTTTATCCAGTATTAATCCTGAGTGTTATGCCTCGGTTTGTAGGTCCCCCTTTTGTCCAGCAGTGCTTATAAGTTGTTGAGTTCCATCAGTTAAGAATGTAGTAAAGGTGACTGAAATTATATCGAGAAGGGAATGATCTGGAGAGTCCCTGAAATGCCTTAAACCTGCTGTTCCTGATGGAGTTCTCATGATGTATTTGTCAATGTTCTGCAGAGATGATTGTGCAACAATTATACACTCTACATCTCACTGGGGGCTTTATGGAGAGGGCACTGGAGATGCTGTTGACTGCAAACAGTCACTGTGCAGCTCAGCCCATACTACACTGTGCCTGTCTGGATGGCTTGAAATCTCTCTCCTCTGACCTCCCTTTCAATCTGCTTTCAGATTTCAGGAAGGAATATTGTAAATGAAGACGCTCCCAAGCTGCTGGCTGGACCAGAAGCTTCAATCAAAGACAGAGGAATGGAAAAGAGATGCCTTTCCGTAATATCTTATTCCTCCAGTTACCACACATTTTTTTTCAAGTAGACTTTCTCCCCACAAGGGGATTTGCAGTTGCTTCGTGAAAGAGTTACCCCACCTCCTGTGTGCACTTACGATGGGTTTGGGTTGCCTTTTCTTCTTCTACTCTCCCCGTCCTCCATTCCCCTTTTTCTTTCTTGATATTATTGTTGGTTTTTATGCATCAATGATTTTTATGAGCTGAATCAGCAGACCTTTGGCTTTGATGTTACTGCTTTAAATAAACCAACCTGCATCACTGATCTTGAGCCATGGTTGTATCAGAGGTTTTTCCATGCAGTGTATTCATCAGGAAAATAATAGCAAAGCCTCTCCTAGGCTGCCATAAAGCAGGAGGAGCAGTATTGTCACACAGCACTCTGCATAGTGCAGGTGAAATACGGAGAGTACAGCCCTGCACAAACGACAATGTTTATACCTCGTTTTATGCAAAATGTCAATATCTTTGTTTTCTAGGGGAAAGGGAGGCACATAAATTACCTAGGGTAGGGTTGGGATCAGCTCCAAAAAGCTCTGGAAGCTGAATTCTGTATTTCTCTCTAAGCTTATTTATTGTTTTGTTTGTGTTTCAGCGCAGCCCAAATCAAATTTGGCATGAGCAGACTCTTCCAGCTGAAGCTGATGGAGTTACAGTGCTGTAAGGCCAGTCTCAGTTAGATCAGGACCAGAATATTGTGGAGAGGGCTAAGCTGCTCTGTGGAATCTGGAATGTGATTTTCCTGCAGTCCTTGGGTGGATCCAGGCCACGCAGAGCTTGTGTGCACATCAAAGCAGAGGTACGAGCACAGCGTAGGGAGGTAGGTCGCTAAAGGGAACAGCTTCACATGAGCCAGACTGTGAGGAATTGCGAGGAATAGGAGTAGTAACACACTCCACATAGCCTGTCAGGAATTTCCATGGGTCAGAGTCTCGGGAGGGAAGTCAAAGAGGGAGAGGAATCCATTCTTGTGGATTTTGGCATTGTTTTGGGGAGCAGACACCTGAGATAGTGGAGCTGCGAGCTGAAGAACAGTGTGGGGATATCCAGGAATTGGAAGTCAGTAATTCAGTTGAAAGGAGGTTATGGAGAGGAGGGAGCTGGGCTCTTCTCCCAAGGGACAGGGGACAGGACAAGAGGGAATGGCCTCAAGCTCCACCAGGGGAGGGTCAGGCTGGACATTAGGAAAAAAATTTTCACAGGAAGGGTGATTGGGCAGTGGCAGAGGCTGCCCAGGGAGGGGGTTGAGTCACCTTCCCTGGAGGGGTTTAAGGGACAGGTGGACGAGGTGCTGAGGGACATGGGTTAGTGTTTGATGGGAATGGTTGGACTCGATGATCTTGTGGGTCTTTTCCAACCTGGTTATTCTATGATTCTGTGAATAGTGGGTTTTGATCTTGAAATAGGGCTCTGCTTGCAACTGGTGTTGAATTTCTTGCTGCGTGTGGAGAATTCTGAGATTGTTCTATGACCTGTGAGTGGCAAGAAGGGGCTGAGGCCCAGGTCCCTGTCGCCTCCCCTTCCCCTAAAGCAGACAGTCATTTGAGGCTGCCTTTGGCCGGACCCGATTGAAACCCAAGCCACATTCCTGCAGGTGGATACGGCTGCACTGCATATTCCATCAGGGTGGCACAGTCTCAAGTAATTGTCATTAATGTCTTTCTCCCTCCCTTTCATGTCTGTGAGTCAAGGGCTGGAGATCTTCCCTTGCCAGTTCAAATTGCTTAGCACAGCTCACACAGACACCAGCTCAAAGTGGGGTTACTCATAAACTCCAGAGGCACTTAAATATTTTATTTGACTTCTAGGCTGCAAAATAGCTTAAGGTAAAAAAAAAATTAATATGTCCTCTGAAACAAGCACTAGGGAGGACTTTATGAGTTCCTCATCCGTGCTTTGATCGCTGGTTTGGGTTTGGGTAATGGTCAGATGGGCCAGTATAACCCTAGAGGGCTCAGGGTGGGAGCCCCAGTGAAGATCGTGGCTGGGAGAGGCGTGAGTGGTGTGATGCGACTGCCGATCAGGTCGAAAGCAACCCCCCCCATCCAGCCTGTGATTTTGAATGTTATAATTCTGACTGGCAGGGATCCAGGCAAGCCTCCTGGACAGCCAGGTACGTTTTCAAACTGCTGAAAACAGAGAGGAAGAGAACCGAACGCTAAACTGAAGAGGTTTGTTTGTTTATTTCATGATACAGAGGAATTATCAAGGCTATTTGCCCTTAAATACTGGTAAGAAGCCATTTAGGTCCTTTATATGTGCACTTTGTATTCCTTGACGTTGGTGCGAAGTCTACAGAGCTGATCTTGCACATGAAAATTGAGGGGTGACTGGCATTAACCCCTCAGGGCAGGACCCCTGCTGTCCGTTCCCTCTCTGCACAGACTCAGTGCAATCCCAGACTGGTTGGTTTTCTCTCTCTCCTCTCGTAGAACCATTAAGATTGGAAAAGACCTCTAAGATCATCCAGTTCAAGCATCTGGCTTTCTCTTCCCAATAGGGGGTGGTAACTTGCCTCTCACATCATTACGTTAAGGTGTGAAGCACTTTGGTCCATCTGCTTCACCCCAGTTATTCAAAGTCGTGTTCTCACTGCGCTGCAGTCGTGCTGCACCTTGATAGACTTCATTACCCATCATTTTGTAGGCTCTGGGTAGGCTTTGCCTCACTTATAGTACCCTTGGTTTCCCAAGAAGTGTGGTTTATGTACAGTTAGTTAAAATAATTATAACCCCTGATACTTTTATACCAATTTCTTCTCAGTGGGTGCTGCAGCTCAGAGAATTTAAAGGCTCTTTTAGGGTCATTTGTGGACGGGAAAGGGTGTATGGCAGTGACCTCAAAAAGGGTTGAAACTGAGACTGGAACTAGATCCCCCCCTTTCAGCTCTGCACAATCTGCTCCCTCTCAAGGCTGAGAGGATGACTTGTTCCATAAAGCTTGGTCCTTTTATTTTGTTGTAAGAGAATTAATTTTCATTATTATTGTTCCTTCCACCATTTATCACTGTTGTGTAACTCTCCTAGCATTTAAGAAATAAAGCAGAATACGATGGAGTTCCAAGTTAAGGTTGATGTTATTTCCTGCTCTTTGGAGAAGTTATCTAACCCCTTAGCCAGCATTAGCTAATTCCTCCCATAGCTGTGCCGTGTGTTTAATCTCAGAGCATCCGAAAGTGCCTGACAAAGTGCAGATTGAATGTAAAAAGTTATTCCAGTGATTTCAATACGATTTCCACATGGGACATCATCATTTAACTTGGTCCTGGGGCCCACTCTCCAAAACTGCCGACTAACGACCAGATCTGTGGCTGTAGATGGAGTTCAAACCGTCTATCGGAGATGAGGGCTGGCAGCTCCTTCACAGAACATAATTCTGCAGGTCCAGAAGGGAAGATAACATATCCTGCTGGAATAGTTAACTGCAGTTTTATACTTCGCTCCCAGCCAAATTCCTTTTTCCCTTGCAGAACTAACACCTTGCAGAGTCTTTGCTGCACATCCTGCTCTTGGAGGGCTTCCACCCGCTGAGCGGTATCCCAGCTGGCGTGACAGAGTTCTTCCAGGGACACTGGTGGAAACAGCTTGTATTGCTGCTCGGGTGGACGGTGCAGGTGCGAGAATTTGAAGGATCAAAGCGGGATATGAAACTAAAAAGCGGCAAAGACGTGCATTTAGCAAACTTAAGTTTATTGAGCTGCCTGTCTAGCTCTGATGAAAGTATTCTCCTCTCTCTTATAAATCATAACACTGCAGCCAGTCACCTGCCATTCCACCTGTTCCTCTTTACTGGAGTGAGTCATAGAATCATAGAACAACCAGGTTGGAAGGGACCCATCGGATCTTCTAGTCCAACCATTCCTATCAAACACTAAACCAAGTCCCTCAGGACCTCATCCACCCATCCCTTAAACACCTCCAGGGAAGGTGAATCAACCACCTCCCTGGGCAGCCTATTCCAATGCCCAATGACCCTTTCTGTGAAAAACTTCCTCCTAATCTCTAGCCTAAATCTCCCCTGGCGGAGCTTGAGGCCATTCCCTCTTGTCGTGTTCCCTGTCCCTTGGGAGAAGAGCCCAGCTCCCTCCTCTCTCCAACCTCCCTTCAGGTAGTTGTAGAGAGTAATGAGGTCTCCTCTCAGCCTCCTCTTCTCTAGGCTAAACACCCCCAGCTCTCTCAGCCATTCCTCATGAGGCCTGTTCTCCAGCCCCTTCCCCAGCTTCGTTGCTCTTCTCTGGACTCTCTCCAGAGCCTCAACATCCTTCTTGTGGTGAGGGACCCAGAACTGAACACAGGATTCAAGGAGTGGCCAGTCCCAGTCACCAGTGCCGAGTACAGAGGGAGAATCACCTCCCTGGCCCTGCTGGTCACACCATTTCTGATACAAGCCAGGATGCTATTGGCCTTCTTGGCCACCTGGGCACACTGCTGGCTCATGTTCAGTCGGCTGTCGACCAACACCCCCAGGTCCCTCTCCTCCTGGCAGTTTTCCAGCCAGGCTTCTCCCAGTCTGTAGTTCTGCATAGGGTTGTGATAGCTGCTTGTGCTTTCTTGGATAATCAGAGGGAAAGAAAACCAGGTTAAATCAGTTGGGAGAGGAAGAGAGTGAGCAGTAGATGGGGAGTTGATCCTTCTTGAAGGGCTCTGCTGTTGCTCAAGAATGAGCAGGGGGTTTTCGAGCAGGTGGAGCCAGGAGCTGCAAACCGTGAAGATCTCGCTGGTGCCTCTGTGGGGTTGTAGCTCATACTGGGTGTCATCGATGCGTTCAGCCCTGCTCTTCTCTTCTGGTGCACCAGGACTCTGTGGGCAGACTCCAGCCCAGGCACTGTTGGTTATTTGCTACTGAGGCTTCTTGTTACTTTCTTCTGTCTCTGTAGGCAATAGATCTGACTTTTCAGGGAAGCAGCTGGGAACAAGGAAAAACTCATTTAGCAACCACAGGGCCTGCTTTGCAGACCACTGAAATTAAATATTTTCATTGCCTTCATCGTGACTGAAATGAAGTCCAGATTGTCCCTGTTTCCACCCTGCCTGGGGAGAGCCTCACCAGTGGAGAGAGACTTGCTAGTCATTAACAGAGCAAATGTCTGAGAGGAACAAGAAACACTGGGGAACTGAGGAAAGCAGAGTAAAAATCCAAATCGACATTCCTAAGCAAAAAGCTCCGCTGTTTCCTGAGATCAATTGTTTAAACACGTCTGTGCCCTCTGCAGATCAGCTGCTCTGAAGACAATTTCTGCAGGGAAGTTTTTCAAGTGTGGCTCTCTCCTTTTAACACAAGTGCTGCAGCTGATAAGAGGTAGCAGAACCAGAAAATGTCTGAGGAAAGACAAGAGATCAAGTCACGATGAGCAGGAGCTGGGAATGGTTGGACTCGATGATCTAAGAGGTCTTTTCCATCTAGTGATTCCATGACCCATGCAGCGTGTGCCGGTGTTTGGCAATGCTTGATGCTGCCAGAAATGTGTGTTTGCAATAGTGACTGGTTCTCCACGACTGGCAGTAAGATGAAAAGTGTAGGAGTGCTGGGTTTTCAGAGCTGGAGTTTGGATGTTCTGGCCCATAGCATTTTGTGTGTGTCGTTCAGTGCTATGGGAGGTCTTGCATGGAAGGCATCGCTGCCTCCTTTCACAGGCAGAGCTTCTTGCCTGGACACCAGAGGGTCTCGTGAAGATTCCTCTCTGAAGATCCATCTGCAGCAAACACACGATGGAGAAAAAGGTGTCGCTCAGTGACTTGAAGTGCTCGGCCTGCTGCCATTTCCAATAACCTTCCACCTCTTTGCAGGCTCATCTCCACTGTTTTGGTTGCTGCTTTGCAGTACAATTGCGTTCCAGGAGAGAAGTTAGCAGCAGGGGTAGGGATGTTGATGCCATTCTGTACGAGGATCCGATTTTCACTTGAGCTTTGCTGTTGCTGGGAGACTTTGAAAAGCCAGGACCGTTGTTTGGTGCAGTAATTCTTCCATCGGTACAGGATCACACTGTAACAGAACCGAGATGCATAGGACTTTCAGCAGCAGTAACAGTCACCAACAGGCTCCAGTTAGATGAAAAAGAGACTGAAATTGGAGGAGATGCTCTGCATTTCTATAAATCCCGTAAGCTATGTGCATCTGCTAACAATGTTGGTTAATGTTTTCCATCACATTCTTCTAATTTCTTCTCAGCAGGCCCTGTGGAGCAGCAGTGTGAATATTGTCCTTGAGTCTTTCTTTTCCCCTCCCAGGACGAGTCCCCAGTGCCTCATTCCCACAGACCCGCGGGGCAATAACGCTCCATAACACACATTCCTCAATTAAAAGGGTGTTTGGAAATGTCACTGCAAATACCCTCTGTCATTTCCCCCAGGTTTATTTGGATGGGAATCCAGTGGCAATGAAATCCCTGGGTAGCCTGGTCCCTGAGGCTGGGAGCAGATTCCTGAACTGGAAGTCTTCTGCTTCCCTCTAGCGTCTGATGCCTTTATTTTCTGTTGGGACTGAGTTCTTCCATGACCTGACTGTGCCCAGGATCTGCTGCAGAGAGAGGAAGACTAGAAGGAGGAAAAAACCTTGCTTATCTTTTAGATCAGAAAAATAAGCAGTGTAAACAGACTCGGATTGCATCCTGCTGGCACATACCAGCTTGGAGCCAGCCTACAGCATCTTAATTTTAAGATGTATGGTTGCAGTCATATCTCTTTGCTTCTCTTTCTCTTTTAGGAACATTTCCATGTTCAGTTCTTATTCTGCATTGATGCTAATCTTGCCTGTATGGATCGGTAGAATGAAATGTTGTCTCTGCCCCGGAGAGGAATAGTAGCTGTTTAACTTGTCTTTTCTAATGTGTTGAAAGTCTCCGCATAGTGCTTAGCATGGGGAAAACGTAAGATCTTTGAAGAGAAGGAATAGTTTGGCTAACAGTCCTGGTGTGATTGCTCAGGCTTCAGCTTCCGCTACATCCCTTCAGTGATAAAAGTGCAAAATCTATTTCTCCTTTTAATTTGAAACAATAGTGATTTGGGAGAAAAATACTTCAGTGAAGGAGTGTGAGGATTAGTCCTACTGCTGCCAGCACTTTGGCAACCCAGATTTTCTATCTCTAGGTCAATACTACGATGCCAATCTGGAAGGAATCTTCCCTGGGTTGCAGCTGTTGTCAGATTAGTTCCTAGCAGATCCATGCTACTGGCCTCTGGGTAGGTACTGTCAGTCCTACAAGCGGCATGGAGAGCTGGCAGGCAGTGGTGGGAAGCTTGCAGTGATGCCAACCACACTGCTGCTGCTGAAACGAAGGAAAACAGAAGTCTTCATCTCCCTAAGCTGAGTATCCATGTGAAAATACTCATAGTCAAACCTGATTTCATGGACACGAGTGGCAGAACTGCAAGCGACTGAGGCTTGAGAAGAAATAATCATAGAATCATAGAACAACCAGGTTGGAAGGGACCCATCAGATCTTCTAGTCCAACCATTCCTATCAAACACTAAACCAAGTCCCTCAAGACCTCATCCACCCGTCCCTTAAACACCTCCAGGGAAGGGGAATCAACCACCTCCCTGGGCAGCCTATTCCAATGCCCAATGACCCTCTGTGTGAAGAACTTCCTCCTAATCTCCAACCTAAATCTCCCCTGGTGGAGCTTGAGGCCATTCCCTCTTGTCCTGTCCCCTGTCACTTGGGAGAAGAGCCCAGCTCCCTCCTCTCTTACAACCTCCTTTCAGGTAGTTGTAGAGAGTAATGAGGTCTCCTCTCAGCCTCCTCTTCTCCAGGCTAAACAACCTCAGCTCTCTCAGCCGCTCCAACCGAACGACGGTTTTGTTCCTTCACAAACACATTCTTGCAGGTGGATAAAAATCCACCATGAAATCTCAGAGCGGATCCCAAGTCGCAGCTTTAAGTGTCAGAATGCTCACTGCTTTGGTTTTCTTTTTGTCGTCTCTCTTTAAACAAACACTTATTTGCAAAGCACCCAGAGTGTGATGAGCTTTTTGAATTCCCTGAGACAAGCAGCCACCGTCACTATCACTCAAAGGATGGCTTTTTGAAAGGGGCTTGGTTATTCTCTGCCTGGTAATGAAGTGCACTGCCATATAAATGAAGATAAAGGGTGAGCGGCTTTCATGCCTCAGGACACGAGCTGCTCCCTGCAGGGGCCAGCAAGACTATTCGCTCCAGCACGGATGGTGCAGCACTAATAGTAAGAGATTTTATGCCTTATATTTATTTTCTACTGAAGTGTTGAGGCCTGAACTCCACACGAAGCAAGATATTAGCCCTGATGGACCAGTGGCTTGCTAAGGTGCTGTATTCTGCATTCCCGCGTCCGCTCTCTAATTGGATTAGCTTGTGGTTTGACAGTAACATGAAAGTGGGTTATCTCCTCTCTTCTGCGCTTTAGAGAGACACAGAAAGCTTTGTGTGAGTCATAGATCCAGTCTTACCATGTCTGCTCCAAGGTAGTCATCTGACAATTACACAACTCATTAGCTTTCCAGTTGTCAAAAGTCAAAGCAAAGCTAATCGAGCACGAACAGAGCTCTCTGCAGATCGAGGCTTTGTGTGGATACCACCTGGGTCTCCGAGGAATTCAGGAGGTCATTAAGTATGAACCAAAATGACCAAAGGGTTGAATGTTAATATTTTGCCTGAGTTTCATACTGCAAATGCTCAGAATCTCAGAAAATATAGCTTTTACCAGAGGAACATCACAGCCCTGCCAAAGGAAGCCTTCCCCATTCTCGCTCAGAGGTTCTTGTGTGTGTAGAACTGATGGATTCATGGCATCCTTTCCATGCCAAGAGATGCTTCCCATACTCTCAGATGCTTACAGAATGATAACATGTCTGCACACACAAGCAGGACAACATTGAACACATAGTTTTACAGAAACCTTCTGTACTTTATACTTTATCAAATTCTAAAACTGAGAGAGCGAGGAATGACTTGGTGGCCGCTGCTCTTGGAGTGTACTAAGTTGGTCATTCCTGACTTAAACTGCTACCAAATCCCTCGTTATGTGATGAAAACTAAGGCCATACCTTTACTTTGCTGTTTATCTCACCTTCTTAAATAACCATACAGACATTCCAGTTTAGCAGTGTGAATGTCAGCAGGTGAGCAAATCCCTGGAGCTGGAGAACCCCAGTGAACGTGATGTTGTAATTGCTTCACTCTACCAGAAATGACAGCAGAGAGGCGATGATGTTTTGGTTTCTCAGTACTGTTAAAACTTGTTGAGGTGGGGATTAGCCGTGCCGCTGGTAGAGAGGCACCCGGATCAGGCTCTGCGTGGGAGAATTTGGCTCTGGAAGTGGTATCGCGGAGTTCAGGTGGGATCTGGGAATGATTAAACAGTTGAAAAATGAAAAATAGTAGTAGTTACAGAATCACAGAATGGTTTAGGTTGGAAGGGACCTCAAAGCCCATCCAGTTCCATCCCCTGACATGGGCAGGGACACCTCCCACTGGATCAGGGTCTCCAAGACCCATCCCACCTGGCCTTGAACCCCTCCAGGGATGGGGCAGCCAGATGCTGAGTAGTTACCAACTATGGAGATGATGCGAGGGCTGGAGCACCTTGACTCTAAGGGTAGGCTGAGAGGGTTGGGGCTGTTCAGCCTGGAGAAGAGAAGGCTTTGGGGAGACCTTAGAGCAGCTTCCAGTAGGGAAAGGGGCTCCAGGAAAGCTGGGGAGGGGCTCTCGATCAGGGAGTGAAGGGGTGGGACAAGGGGAATGGCTTTAAATTGGGAGGGGGAATATTTAGCCTGGGAGGTAGGAAGGAATTCTTCCCGATGAGGGTGCCGAGGCACTGGAGGAGTGAACTTTTACACATTTGGACTCATTCCCACGCTTGCAGCTACACTGCAATTCCGTTTCATCGTCTATAAATCTCTCTTAAAGGAATTGTCTCATCTCACTCATTAGTTTTAAGCTGAAAGAAGGCAGACTGGGACCAGATCTTAGTCTGTTGATCAGAGAGGACAGGAATAGGAGGAAGGGGGAATGTTTTAAGCTGGAAGAGGGGAGATGGAGAGGAGATATTCGGGGCAGCTCAGGGGGAGCCGGCACCGCCAGGAGGAGCTGGAGCTGCAGCAGGAGGAGGAAGAGGGAGCTGCAGCTGGAATAGGACTTGCAGCAGGAGAAGGAGGAGCAGGGAGCTGGAGCTGAAGCAGGAGGAGGAAAAGAAACTGGAGATAAAGCAGGAGGAGGAAGAGGAGCTGGTGTTGGAGCAGGAGGAGGACGGGGAGCTGGAGCTGAAGGAGGAGGAGGAGGAGGAAGGGGAGCTGGTACTGGAGGAAGAGTTGGTGCTGGAGGAGGAAGAGGAGCTAGAGCTGAAGCAGGAGGAGGAAGGGGACCTGGAGCGGGGGCATGGAGAGGAAGAGGAGCTAAGGCAGGAGGAGGAATAGGAGCTGGAGCTGAAGTAAGAGCAGTAGGAGGAGGAAGAGGGAGCTGGAGCTGCAGCAGGAGGAAGAGCAGGAGCTGAAGCAGGAGGAGGAAGAGGAAGCTGAAGCTGCAGCAGGAGGAAGAGGAGGAAGAAGGAGCTGGAGCTGCAGCAGGAGGAAGAGCAGGAGCTGAAGCAGCAGGAGGAAGAGGGAGCTGGAGCTACAGCAGAAGGAAGAGCAGGAGCTGAATAAGGAGGAGGAGGAGGAAGAAGAAGGAACTGGAGCTGCAGCAGGAGGAAGAGCAGGAGCTGAAGCAGCAGGAGGAGGAAGAAGAAGGAACTGGAGCTGCAGCAGGAGGAAGAGCAGGAGCTGAAGCAGCAGGAGGAGGAAGAAGAAGGAACTGGAGCTGCAGCAGGAGGAAGAGCAGGAGCTGAAGCAGCAGGAGGAGGAAGAAGAAGGAACTGGAGTTGCAGCAGGAGGAAGAGCAGGAGCTGAAGCAGCAGCAGCAGCAGGAGGAGGAGGAGGAGGAAGAGGTTGCTGGCAGAGGAGCTGCAGCGCGAGGAGGAGGAGCAGGAGCTGAAGGAGGAGCAGGGAGCAGCGGGAGGAGGAGCAGGGAGCAGGAGCTGGAGCGGCAGCAGGAGGAGCAGGAGCGAGGGGAGGAGGGAGAGGAGGAGGAGGAGGGGACCCGTCTCCCCCCCCCCCCCCTCCCCAATGGCGGAGACCAAGATCATCTATCACATCGACGAGGAGGAGACCCCCTACCTGGTGAAGCTGCCCGTCCCGCCGGAGAAAGTCACCCTGGGCGACTTCAAGAATGTGCTCAGCAACCGCCCCGCGCACGGCTACAAGTTCTTCTTCAAGTCCATGGACCAGGATTTCGGGTGAGCGGGGCCGGTCCCTGCCCGCGGGGCGACCGAGCCCGAGCGACGCCAGCAGAGTCACCGCCAGCCGGATCCACGCGAACATGGCGGCACTGGGGGGGGGGGAGGGGGGAGGAGGAGGCCTGGGGACGGGTTTGGGCTCCGTGTGCAGCCCTTCCACCTGCCTCACACCCGGGACTCGGCTCTGGTGCCCTCTGCCAGCGCCTTGGCAACCTGGGCTGCCCCCACAGCTGTCTCTGCCCTGGGGTCTGGCTGCCACTGCCACCCTTTGGGTTCCCTGTTCCAGCCTTTGGGCTCCTCATGCTGGTTCTGGTTCCTAGTGCTGCGGTTTGGGCTCCCTAGGCCAGCATTTTGGCTCCTTGGGCTGCCTCCAGAGCTGCCTCTGCCCTGGGTTCTGGCTGCCACTGCCACCCTTTGGGTTCCCTGTTCCAGCCTTTGGGCTCCTCATGCTGGTTCTGGTTCCCTGTGCTGCTCTTCAGGCTCCCTAGGCCAGCATTTCGGTTCCTTGTGCTGCTCTTCAGGCTCCCTATGACAGCATTTCGGTTCCCTATGCTGCCCTTTCAGCTCCCAGTGCCTGAGCTGCCTCTACCCTGTGTTCTGGTTCCCTGTTCCAGCGTTTTGGCTCTTTGGGCTGCCTCCAGAGCTGCCTCTGCCCTGGGGTCTGGCTCCCACTGCCACCCGTTGGGTTCCCTGTTAAAGCCTTTGGGCTCCTCATGCTGGTTCTGGTTCCTAGTGCTGCGGTTTGGGCTCCCTAGGCCAGCATTTTGGCTCTCTGGCTCCCTGGGCTGCCTGAAGAGCTCCCGGTGCTGGTGTTGGAGCTGCCTCTGCCCTGGATTCTGGCTCCCAGTGTCACCCTTTGGTTTCCCTGTTCCAGCCTTTGGGCTCCTCATGCTGGTTCTGGTTCCCTGTGCTGCTCTTCAGGCTCCCTAGGCCAGCATTTCGGTTCCTTGTGCTGCTCTTCAGGCTCCCTATGACAGCATTTCGGTTCCCTGTGCTGCCCTTTCAGCTCCCAGTGCCTGAGCTGCCTCTGCCCTGTGTTCTGGTTCCCTGTTCCAGCGTTTTGGCTCTTTGGGCTGCCTCCAGAGCTACCTCTGCCCTGGGGTCTGGCTGCCAGTACCACCTTTTGGGTTCCTTGTTACAGCCTTTGGGCTCCTCATGCTGGTTCTGGTTCCCTGTGCTGCTCTTTAGGCTCCCTGTGACAGCATTTCAGCTGCCTCTTGATCTCCCAGTGTCTGAGCTGCCTCTGCCCTCTGGTTTGGTTCCCTGTGCTGCCGTTTGTGCTCCCCATGACAGCGTTTTGGCTCTCCGTGCTGGCTCTCAAGCTCCTAGTGCCAGTGTCTGAGCTGCCTCTGCCCTGTTCTGGCTTTTGGGCTCCCTGGGCTGGTTCTGGTTCCCAGTGCTGGTGCTTAGGTTCCCTGTGCCAGCTTTTTTTTGATTCCCTGGAATGGCTTTTGACCTCCTAGAGGCAGTGTTTGGGCTCCCTGTGCTGGTTCTGGTTCCCTGTGGTGCCGTTTGGGCTCCCTATGCCAGCATTTTCGTTCCCTGTGTTTGCTTTCGAGCTCCCGGTGCCAGTGTCTGAGCTGCTCTGCCCTGTGTTTGGGCTCCCTGTGCCAGCGTTTCGGTTCCCTAGTGCACTGTTTTGATTCCCAGTGCCATCATTTTGATTCCTATTCCAGCATTTTGGTTCCCTGCTCTGGCCTTTAGGCTCCTCATGCTGGTTCTGGTTCCCTGTGCCGCCGTTCGGACTGTCCATGCCAGCGTTTTGGTTCTTGTGCTGGCAGTGGAGCTCCCGGTGCCAGTGTGAGAGCTACTTCTGCCCTCTGTTTGGGCTCCCTGTGCCAGCATTTTGGTTTCCTAGTCCAGCATTTTGATTCTAGTGCCATCATTTTGGTTCCCTATTCCATCATTTTGCTTCCCAGTGCCAGCGTTTTGGTTCCCTATTCTGGCCTTTGGGCTCCCTGTGCTGGTACTGGTTCCCAGTGCCACCGTTTGGGCTCCCTGTGCCAGCATTTTGGTTCCCTGTGCTGGTTGTAGAGCTCCTGGTGCCAATGTTTGAGCTGCCTGTTCTGGCCTTCGGGCTGCCTGTGCTGGTTCTGGTTCCCTGTGCCGCCGTTTGGGCTCACAGTGCCGATGTTTGAGCTGCCTCTGTGGTTTGGTTCCCATGAAACAGTCACATCTGCAATCCTTGCTTCCCATTCCCAGTGCATCCTGCTTACTGGGAGAGCTGGGGACGGTGAGGGCCCCGCTGTCAAACGACCTTTGTGATCGTACAGGCCAGATGTTTGACCAGAGCAGGAGGTTTCTGACTTCACTCTGATCTCCGCACACAAACGTGGGTTGCGTGCCACCGGCCTTATCTACAACCCTAATAAAATAAACCAATAAAATCCGTTTGACAGTTTGCCAGGCAGTAACTTTGAAAATCTATTAATCCTTTTGTAGCAAATCACTTCTCTTTGTACTCACATCTGTCACCGGCAAGACAATTTTGCATATTTAAATGCCTTGCGAGTAAAAAAAAGAGAGCAGGTTTGTGGGAAACTACTATGGACTTGGTTCTGAGTGCCGTGGCTGAGGTGTGAATTCCGTGTTTGCTGAAAAATCTCATCCTCAGCATCCTTTTTACGTATTGTGTAGCGTCTTCCGTCTCTGTGAGACCTGAAGCCTTTAACGTTAATTGTGGTTTTATCCGTGGTGGAATGTGGATGTTGTTTGTTGGTGTGTGTTTCTTCTGTGGGAGACGTTGCTGTTGTTGCCGTGTTAACTGCAAGAACCTTCACACGTTGACTTTGTGTTTCTGTGGACTGCGAAAACATCTTTTTGGCAAACAACTCCGCAAACCATAAAGTTTGTTTGCAAAACAAAGTCTTTGAAATTGTCTATTCATAGATTTTTCTCCATCGCCCGCAAGGGATAGAGACATGTCCCCTATAGTTATAAATTAATGCGACCAGCAGCATGTGGGAGGAGAGTCTTCCTCTCTATTCCACACTCCTGAGACCTCACCTGGAGCCCTGTGGTGAGTTCTGGAGTCCTCAGCACAGGAAGGACGTGGATGTGTTGGAGCAAGTCCAGAAGAGGCCACGGAAGTGATCTGAGAGCTGGAGACCCTCCTGTATGAGGAGAGGCTGACATAGTTGGGGTTGTTGAGCCTGGAGAAGAGAAGGCTCTGGGGAGAACTCAGAACTTTTCCAATGCCGAAAGGGGCTCCAAGAAAGCTGGGGAACCCATCTGGGAATCCTCAGGAAACCTCAGCGCTGCTGAGTTGCGCTGAACCAGCAGGGAAGGTCGCGTTCAGGCTCTTCTTAGTCTTTGACCAGGTGGCAGAGTTGGCAACCAAAACCCTGCAGTGGATTCTCTTGTTAGTCCCAAAATGGGGGCAAAAGTTGTCTTGGGATAGAAGATGAAGGGCTGCAAGTGGATGGTGAGGATTAAGACCTGTATGTTCTGTCTCATTTAAACAAGTCTCAAGTGTAACTGGTCCATGTGTTAGGGTGGCAGCTCATTGCCGTGTCACGGCTGGAACTCGCTTTGCAGGCCATGGCCCTCGCAGGGTGATAACCTGATTTTTGTTTGCTTTTGTTTGCTGTCTAAATTTTTGTTTATTCTAAATCCTAAACGCTTATGAAAAAAGAGGGAATTAGAAGAACATTCATCTGAATCTTGGCTGTCTTAGCAAGTGTTAATTGTAAATATGGGCTTTTTTGTCATCATCTTGTCTTTACGCCGGCTTTTTCAAATTGCTGGTAGTAGTTGTTTAATTAGAGATGCGGTTGCCACTAACCATAACAAAATCCTGTATCTAATTTCTGCCTCATGTGCCTGAAAACATCCTCCAACGAAATTCTGCTGCGTGTGTTCTCTCAGTGCTCCTTAAGCTTCAACTGCAGCAACATTCCTGTTCCAGGTGCAGTGTTCTAGGGGCTCTTCTGGGATTTGGCCAGGTGGGTTGTAAATCCCAGCGTGGAGTGGAAAGTACTTCTCGTGTTGAGGAAGGAAATCTTTTCCTGGAGGAATGAAGCCTCCTTGAGCAGCAATCGGGAACTGGGTTTGCAGTGCTGCACATGTTGTTGTAATTAAGGCACAGCCTTTCCTGGATCCTGAAATAATGTAATGAATAATTGTGTTCAGAAGCAGGGGATGTGTCGAATTGTTTCCAACCCTAAAAGACAGAGCTGCCGAGGATGGGAATGGAGTTGGGCTGAGGGTATGGAGCCGTGTCCAGCTCTGTTAGGAAGTGAAGCGGTTCTGTGTTCTCTGCGCCTGTGCTGAGTTCCCAGCCTGCTTTCAGCTTTGCTGCTCGGAAGGTGCAGAAGAGCCATGCAGGAGTGATGAATTTCCTTCTGAACTTTGATTACAGTTTAATTTACTACTCTGCCTTTCAGTCTTAATGTTCCGCTATCAGTGAATGTGTGGAAAACAGATAGACTGCAGAATCTTCCTCTTGATTTTCAGGACAGCCTGACTTTGACAGAGAACCACTTTCTCAAGGGTGGCTTCTGCACCACCTCTTGATGGGATGGACCTGTCTTTGTTCCGCAAGCCCAGGCTTCCCTGCTGCCTCCATCTGTAGATACAACAATGTTTATAAGATGTAGAATGTTATCTGTGTTCTGACTTTAAGACTCAACCCTTGGAAGTGCATCATACCTTCTATTTTTATTCCAGTTGGTGGGAAATGAAGCAGGGCCGTTAAAGGATCAAACTCATTAATGTGATAGTATCCACTAGCAATGAAATTATGACAAGGTGGTGTTTGTGATGTATTTTACAGACAAGGAGCTGTGTTAGCAGCTTACTTTGCTGCTTACAGCAACTGATTCTTTCCGCTCAGGGGAAGAGCTCAGAGGTCACTTCCGATTGCTGAAGTGGTTGATTCTAAGGTTACAGCCGCACACATCCTCACAATAACCTATGATATGATTTTGTTGGTTCTTTGATGGTTGAAAAATGGCAAATAATATATCTAAAAATAAAGCTATAATTTGTAATGCCTGGGCTGTCATGACTGGAACTCTGACAGCTGATAAATGGCATCGAATCATTAGGATCCATAACTACTTTGTCTGACCATTCCTATAAAATGAATTCCTACCCATCTGCTCTTAAATACTTGGTATTTCCAGAACTTTTGTTGTAAAAGACTATCACTAACTTCCAGAAATACAAAATTGGAGATGTATCTGATCCCACGCATTCCCATGAGTGAATTTGTTCTGCAATGACCTGCTCTGAGGCTCCACTCTGCTGTCTCACCTCTGACCAGACCAGGATGCTCTGCTGCACCTTAATTATAGCAGAGGAGGTTCAGAGGAGGAATTGTGCTATCTTAAATACATGCTCTGTACAAAAACTTAGACTGATAAATATCCTCTCTCGTGTGCTATGTGCAGTCAGCAAGTCACCGGGCAGGACTGCGGGATAGGCAGAGCGAGCCCATCACGCGCTCCGCAATCTTTACCCATCGCATACCAGGGTACGTCTGTTCTGCCATCCGCCTGGGTGAGGTTCAACTCCTCATTCTTTCCATTGTGTGAACTAATACTCTCTTGATTACGCTTCTTCAGGGAGTACTTTGAGGAGTGGCTTTGTAGGCATTCCTTCGGTATCAGCAGAGCTTCCTTTCAAACTCTGCTTTTAGGCACAGCTGTTTCTTGTGCAGAAATGGGTTTTCTTGGTACTCGGTGTGTTGAAAACTAGCAAGAATTGTGACTGAAAGCCATAGGAATCCAGCCTGAGATTGGGATTATGAGCTGAATGGGGCAATTTTTGATAGAAGAGGAACACTGTCTTGTGTCTTTTCTCATGAAGGCAACTCTGTTTTCACCCTTACCCTAACAGGAGTCTTTACTGAGAAACGAGAGTCCTGATTGACAAACTTGGGGATGCAGAATAATTTCATAATTGTGAAAGCTTTTAGAGACAAGATACTAAACACAACACCCTCAAAATACTTGTCATGGGGGCAAGAAAAAGTAGGAGATGCCTATTTATTAGTGAGGTTTAAACAATCGATGCTCTATGTGCAGTTTGGACGCTGGACCTTTGTCATCTGGAAGTCAGAAAGTTGATTTGCGTTTGTGTTTGCAGAATTCTGTTTTCATTGAGTGTTAACTGTGAAAGCTGTTGGAAAAATCCAGCAAGCAAGGGAACCAAGTTATAAAAGTCTTATTTCCACCTGTTTGCACGTAGGATTCTGCCTTTGAGGTGGATGCTGCTCTGCTGTGCAGCAGCAGGAGTTTTGGGATGGAGATTTGGTTTGGTCGGTGTCGCAATGAAGATGTTAACGAGGTATTTTTGCTGCTGTTTTTAAGGAGATCCTATCAAGACTAAAGAGCAGCATGAAGGGATGCCCACCTCCGTTCTTGTTTGAGAACTGAACAAGCAGGTGACAGAGGCTGATGTAGGGCAGTTGAAGGTAGGAGCTCGTCTTTTTTGACACGGAATAAAATGAAAGCGAGTGGTTTGTTTCTGCATTAGAAAACATGGAGTTGGTAGATGAATGGGCAGAGGGGGCACATGCTAAAAATAACAGGGTAGGAAAATGATCTTTGCAGCTCTATGACAAGAATTGATGCCCATGGAATGAATCTGTGTGGATCAGAACCAGGCAAGGAGATGCTGGGGCAACCACTATGATTGAATCAGGCAAATATTTTGGGTGTATAATTGGAGAGTTTCAGAACTACTAAGCAGGCTGTGAGGCTTAAAAGCAGGCTGGATGTGAGGGTCCAGAGAGCAGTCAGAATTCAAGGGGATTTCCAGGGGGCAGGTAGATCAGCAGGTAAGAAGAGGCAGGCCGTAGGGCTTTTGGCCTTGAAATGCAGACAAGATGATCTTTACAAAGGAATTTGATCGGAATGGTTGGACTTGATGACCCGGTGGGTCTCTTCCAAGCTGGTTGTACTGTGATTCTATGAATCTCCCTCTGATTGCTTATTTTGCCATAAGGATCTCAGTCTCCTCCCTGTTTAGTTTCTTTTAGCCTTAATGTCACTGAGGGAACAGGGTGTTTTTAGGAGGGATGAATGAGTTATGAAGTAGTTCCACGAGGGTAGAACCAAAGCAGGTTTTCTGAAGATTTGTGTCCTTTCAGTGTTAACCCTCCGCATTTTCTCCGTTATCTCAACCTGCTTCCTCAGTTAATCAATATTCACAGATTAGACTGAAAAAAAGGCAGCAGCTCACTTGGACTCGAGGTTGGAAAGGGCTGGGGTTCAACTGTTAACGCAGTCACATCACTTCCCATATCGAGATGCCTATGGTATGTTTCCTGCCAATGTCTTTTGGAGAGCGAGCGTGCTCGAACAGATGGAGCAACACATGAGTTTCTTTTAAAGGGGTTTTTTTTTTTTTTTTTCCTATATCCTTCTTGACCAGGTTTGCCTGTCTGCAGGCGAGAAAGGAATGGTTGTGCAATAGTCAAAGCTGGCTCCAGGTCACACCGGGACAGCTGTTCCCTGCGATGTAAACAGCCCAGGCTGACCAAGAATATAAATGCAAGGCATGTTGCAGCCCGTGGCGAGGATTCCTGACCCTTCTCTGCTGCTGCTGCCACCAGCTTTGCTTTGCGAGGCTGTAACAGGGCTTGTGGCAGCACTTCAGCTCAGTTTGAGACAGACCCTACGCCTGGTGGAGTCGCTGAGAGGCTCTCTCCGAAATGCACTGAATTTGGAGCCAGTTTCCAGCTGAACTGTTTGTTTATGTGAACAATACTGGTTCTAATGGGCTCTCCTCCCAAGTGCCAGGGGACAGGACAAGAGGGAATGACCTCAAGCTCCACCAGGAGAGATTTAGGCTAGAGATCAGGAGGAAGTTTTTCACAGAAAGGGTCATTGGGCATTGGAATAGGCTGCCCAGGGAGGTGGTTGATTCCCCTTCCCTGGAGATGTTTAAGGCACAGGTGGACGAGGTCCTGGGGGACATGGTTTAGTGTTTGATAGGAATGGTTGGACTTGATGATCCGATGGGTCTCTTCCAACCTGGTGATTCTATGATTCTATTCTATGATTCTAATGTGTAACTTGTGGTGAGCACAGTGGGAGGAGAATGCTTTTTAACAAATTCTTTCCTCAACAAACCCACAGGTGGTTGAGTAGATGGATTTGAGAAGATGCTTGGCTTTTTATTAGTTCTTTGAGACAGGTAATAAAACCGAGTATGGGGATGCTGACTTTGCAGTTGGAACCAGGTACCCTTTACAGGGTTGGCTGTGGTTTTTTCCAGCTTTCATTCCGCTCATCATGGTCTGTTGCACACTTATATGCCTTAAACGTTGCGGAAGTCCTGCTGTTGGTTGAGGAGCTGAGAAGTAAAAGCCAAGTTTCAGTTTGAGTCAATTGAATAAATGTGGAATAATGGTATGAAAATAGGGATTACTAAGAGCAGGTCCTAGGCCTGAGGATCTGGATCAACAGCAGCTTCATTGAGACCTTCATGGGGAAGAAAGAGTCTTGAGACTGGAAGGGAGGTCTCGTGAATACCTGCAGAAGGTTGGAGGGCTGTTCCCAAGTGGGAGAAAATGGTTAAAATACATCATTAGAGCACTGGATTGAGACTTGAAAAAAGTTGTGTTCAGCCACAAATTTAGGCTCGGATTCAGCAAAGTCCTTGGGCACAGTGAGGTGCAGGGCTGAATCGAGGCCTCTGTTAGCTCCCTGCCCGATGAGAATAGCCTTTTTCTCAGGCTTTTCCCCATTTTCTCAGCTGAGATGTATAACATTCCAGGAACCTGCGTTCCTCACTGCTGCTGTTCAGACAGCATCTCACACCGTGGTGCTTTTCTCTTCGCTGACATCAGAAAGCACCATTGTAGCACAAATAATAAAAGTATGGATAAGAACAGCAGCCCGAGAGACCTCAAAGCTCGTGCTTTGTAACCGCACCAGGGTAGCTTACACGTGCTCTGCCAAGCTGATTCTGATAGCTGCCTCAAGTACAAGTCTCTGCTTATTTTAATGTCCCAACTGTAATGTAATCTAAATATTTAAAACAACTGCTTTTTCTGCTGGAACCCGAGGACTGCTCGGCTCCTAGGGTGGAGTGTGTTATATTTATTAAAAGCTAATGCTATGAAAACACGCGAAAGGGATACATCAGGTTTGGGCTGCTTCCCGTGGCTGGTGATCTGCAGCAGGACAAGTTAGAAAAACAAGTTTACTACTGTTGGGTTAATGAGCACCTCCACGTAGTGTAGGCACAGTTTTGTTTTTCTTTTCTGCAGCGCTCAGGTAGCCTTCTTATGGCTTAAGAATACACACACAGCCTGTGCAGCTGGTGGAAACATTAACCATCTCTATAGGATTTGAGTTCAGCAGCTTATTTATAGGCTGGCTCTATCTCTAATTAAAATTTGCCTGTGAAGTAGGTTGAATTAAATGGGATTTATTTAATAAGAATTTCTGAAACGCGATCACCGTCTCAGGCTGCCGCAGGAGAGGGAGCAGGCAGCAGGAGGAGACCCAGATGCACCGGGAGGAGATCTGCGTTCAGCACTTTGAAACCAACCCTAAACAGCAATGGAATAGATTAAAATTTTGAATTAAGGAATTAATTAGCATATAGTGTTAAAGCCTGTAAAGATTTCCATAGTCTATTTAAGAGGAGTACAGCAGGCTTCCTTCGCTTGGGTTCTTGGGTTCTTCTTCAAGCAGGAGCCAGGCATTTCGCAGATAACCTTAGACTCATAGAATCATAGAACAACCAGGTTGGAAGAGATCCACCAGATCATCGAGTCCAACCGTTTCTATCAAACACTAACCCATGTCCCTCAGCACCTCGTCTACCCGTCCCTTAAACCCCTCCAGGGAAGGTGACTCAGCCCCCTCCCTGGGCAGCCTTGTTGATACTCGCGTTTGCGATTTGACTTTAATTGCAGTTTGGTGTCACTGGGACAGCATATGATCTGGGGACATTCGGGAACAGCAAGCAGGTATTTCACCAGTTGTGCCAGTGCTGGGTGAGGAGGTTGACTTGGTAGTTCTTATGACACACAAACAGGGATTTTTCTGTGCACAGCATCACTGCTAGAGTTTTCTCCCTGTTCTTTTGGTCTTTATCTTCCAGAAGAAGATATGGTTGGACTCGATGATCTGGTGGGTCTTTTCCAACCTGGTTATTCTATGATTCTGTGAATCATGACAAGTTTCAGTTTGGATGCCGGCGTAATTAAAACTACTTCTTTTCTCTCTTTTTTCCCTACGACAGCTGGGGTTACTGTGTGTTTGGCTGATGCTGATGTTGTGTTTGATATGATCTGCAACTTATGAGGAGCGGCTGAGAGAGCTGGGGTTGTTTAGCCTGGAGAAGAGGAGGCTGAGAGGAGACCTCATTACTCTCTCCAACTACCTGAAAGGAGGTTGTAGAGAGGAGGGAGCTGGACTCTTCTCCCAAGTGACAGGGGACAGGACGAGAGGGAATGGCCTCAAGCTCCACCAGGGGAGATTTAGGCTGGAGATTAGGAGGAAGTTTTTCACACAGAGGGTCATTGGGCATTGGAATAGGCTGCCCAGGGAGGTGGTTGATTCACCTTCCCTGGAGCTGTTTAAGGGATGGGTGGATGAGGTCCTGAGGGACTTGGTTTAGTGTTTGATAGGAATGGTTGGACTAGAAGATCCGATGGGTCCCTTCCAACCTGGTTGTTCTGTGGTTCTATGGTTCCTCTCTAGCTGAAATTCTTTCAAATGGTGATTGCTTTTCCCCTTCAAGTTCTGGCCAATTCTCACTCCCTTTCCTGTGTTACTGTCATCTTTCCCTTGTAAATAGACATGGAGAAAGGGCATCCGTCAGTGTCTCCGTGCAGCTGATACTTGCCTTGAGAATGTAGGAGACCTCAAGGAATTTGCAGTATGTTATAGTCTCCCCATTGGAGTCTTGAGTGCTTTGTGGTTGATAGGGATCGGATTTGCTAGTGGAATTTCTTTGCAAGGACCCAATTTGTCAGTGTTTCTGTCAACTGAATAGCCCGTCCACTGTCTTTATTGCTGCTCGGTCCAATTTTAACATCTCCAGGGTAAATGCGTAGGATGATTACTGGCAATTAGAGCAGTGAGCTGTGCTCACATCCTCTTGGAAACAGGGACAGTTGAAGTTTCTGTTCCACCTCCTTTTGTGTTAAATAACTTAGTGAGGTCAGCGGGTGTTTGCAAAGCAGCAAGCCTTTTTTTGTGGTTCAAACTTCTAGAACACGGAGGCCAGACTTGCTTTCTTTTTTTTTTTTTTTTTTCCTGTGTTTATAATGAGTACAAGGGGAGCAACATTATCCTTGAAATGTTCAGCAGTGTGGGAGTCCAGTCCTGAAGACGTGAAACCCTGCTCCCCTTTCTTAGCAGGTCCATACATCTCCTGATGTACCTCACGTTATGGGAGGGAGAATCATAGAATCATTAGGGTTGGAAAGGACCTTGAAGATCATCTAGTCCCACCCTCTGCCATGGGCAGGGACACCTCCCACCGGACCAAGGGCTCCAAGCCCCATCCAACCTGGTCTTGAATCTCTCCAGGGATGGGGCAGCCACCACTTCCCTGGACAACCTGTGCCAAGATCTCACCACTCTCATGGTGAAGAAATTCTTCCTTATGTCAAACCTAAATCTGCCCCTCTCCAGTTCATACCCATTCTCCCTTGTCTTGTCACCACAAGCTTTTATGAATAGTTCCGCTCCAGATTATTCCAGTTAAAGATGTTGCCTCATCAAATACAGCGCTTTATGTATTACTGCAGTTCATTCTGCGTGGATTTTTGGCTCCTTAAAACGCTGAGATTTCTGGATTTTATTTGGAAAGAAATTAGAGAGGAAGCAAAGTGCCAAGTGTTAAACCTGCTGAGTAAATTCAGCATCTAGAAGAGTTTTATTTCTATTCTTTCTTTTTTCCCTATTTCCCGTCTTCCTATGGGAAGAGGAAAGCAGCTTGGTGTTTCTGTGTGACTTGACCGTCTATTCTGCGAGCGCTGGAGGTGGAATCAGCCCTTGTCCTTTCTGTAGCCACCAGATAACCCTGAGGTGAGCGAGTAAGTTGTGTTTCTTTTGCCTTGACGTTGGCACGAGCGGAAGCAGCTCCGTGATCGCTCCATGCGGAAACACCCAGAGAGAGCTTGAGAAGAAGGCTCAAAGAAGTGGCAGTGTCCTTTGAGCGGCCGGCTGCTGCACGCAGGTTTAATTTATCCTTTGGTCCTTGAGATGTGGCTTTGCCCTTGTACTGCAGGACTCGGCCTGTCGTGTAAGGAACAAGCTGCGCGGTTGCTGATCCTTTGTTTGAACGCTTTGGACACTTTGATTGTACTGAATAATGGAGGTGAGGCCAGCGGCTTCTGATAAAAATGGACGCGGCACTGAATTGAGGGAGATTAATGTTATTTGGTCCTGTGGTTATGTTTTTGAAAAGCTTGCTCGTGCTTTCTGGTTAATCTCCATTTACCTCCTTTTTGCGTCCTTCTAGCAGAATGGTTTCCCTGCAGTTTACTAAAGCTGAGGCTGTAAAAGACTGCATTGTACTAAGCAGAAATCTCTCCTGATGTGGTTTAATGGCTAATTATGATAGCCAGGATGGCATCTTTTCTTTGGCTCTGTAATTCATAAAGAAAACAGCTGCCTCATCCTTTGGTAAATGTCTACTTTCTGTGCTCTAATTGTATTATTCGATGGCAGTAATTAAGATAGTCCAGCAAGGGATGTGTGTGAGCTCTGCAAACAAATCCTTTTCTCTAAGTAAGTGGTAGAGGACTGTGGCCTTGGGTAGCCAGCGGTTTGAAATCCTTCTGCATGTGCCTGATGAGAAAAACACGTGTAAATTCACTGTAAGTGCAGCTGTTTGTTCAGAATTTTGCAAGATGTAGAACATACGACGCCAGTTCCAAAGAATGCACCGTTTTCAGAAGAGAGATACTCTGAGTAGGTGGATTGGGAAAATGAAAAGGGAGAGGAAAGCATTCCTGACGGTCTCTAGTATCAGTTTTACTGTTTGTTTAATCACTTGGTTGGGGTTTGGTATCTGGACAGATGATTAAACTGATCTGTTTTTCTTGTCCCAGCAAAATGTGTTGTTTGTTCATCATCATTAAGGGTAGGTCCAGCTCTGCTTCTAGTGAAAAAAAACCCATTTCTGAGCTTCTCACCATTAGTGCTCACAAACGCAGTCTTACCTTGTTTATCCAAGAGTTCCAAGACAGGTTTTTTTTCGCTTTATTTTTCTTCTGTTCAAAGCTTTAACAGTGAATGCAGACAGTGTTGCTTTTAAACCAGTCTGCCTTGTTAGTTTAGCTCACAAAGCCAGCCTTGCAGTTGGAAGCCTAGTAGTAAGTGGATCAAAACATCTCTTCAAGAGCATGTTGCTGACAGTAAAACGTAGGAAAGGTGTAAAATGTCCTTTCTCAGTAGGATAACACTCAGTTTTTCTTGGTCTTTGGTTGCCTACCCATACACCTTCCCTGTACAAAGTAGGTTTGCGGAGAGGGACTTGGAGCGGTACCGGGTAAGGACTCTCTGGAGTTGTTGTGTGATCCTTTCACTGATACTGTGGACCCTGTGAGGAAGCAGAACTGAAAAAAAAAAAGAACTAGCCCTGCGCCAGCATGATTGTAGGTGTGACCCTTTACTTCTTCATGCTGCAGTACAGAGACTGACCTTAGGTTTGCTTCAAACACGCGGAACAGCACTGTTTGATGTACCCCGTCAATAACCAGTTTAAACTATTTTGCAAGGTATTTTCTAACTGTGATTCTAGTTGGCCTAAAAAATCAATGTGTTAAAAAGGCAAATTCATAAGCGATATTCTCAAAGAAGGAGCAATTTGATAGTAATATCTCATATTTTCTTTCTCCGAGTTCAGGGCAGCTCCCACTGTTTCCTGACCTCTTTTACTTCGAAAGTATACAAAAAAGCAAATTCCTCTCCTTACACACCCTGCAAAAACTGGCAGAGGGATGATCCTGTTCTGGGGTAAAAAAATGAAGAGGTCATGCCTGCTCTCCAGAAAACCTGCAATTCTGAGCGCTGCATCCAGCCTTCTCCCGAGAAGGTCCTTAGAGGTATCAAACTTCGCTTGTTTTCCCAAACATAGTAATAACCTCCAAGTGAAAGGTGTTACTTAGACTGAAAACTTGTTTGTGGGTGGGTACCTGTCTTTATCGTGAGTTCCTGGCCCAGGTTGCCCAGAGCAGAGGTGGCTGCCCCATCCCTGGAGGGGTTCAAGGGCAGCTTGGATGGGGCTTGGAGCCCCTGATCCATGGGAGGTGTCCATACTCAGGACAGGAGTGGGACTGGATGGGTTTTGAGATCCCTTCCAACCCAAACTGTTCTGTGATTCTGTAAATACTGATGTTGAGCAGTGGGATATAGAATGGACACACCATTCTCTAGGTCTTCTTTCCACATCGGAGCTAAGAGAGAATTATGAATGTATGTTATATGCGCAGGAAAAAGCATTGACGTTTGGCTCTGTTTTTCCTGTCTGGTTCCTGCCTGCCTTTTAGCAAAGGACATTTGGATTGCCTTCCACTGGAATGCCAGTCTCTACGTTAATTAAGCACCAGCTCTTGGTTTAATGAGCGTCTTGGGCAAGCGGGTGGATGTTACTGGGGATTTTGCTGATGGTGCTTTGGGGTCCCACTTTTCAGAGAAGACTACTGGAGGCTCGTCCTCCAATTTTTGCTGTAGAGTTTAATCAGTTGAGACAAGCTGCTGAGCAAATACAGAGCAATTTACAGCGCTTGAGGAAGGAGTGACCTAAATATTTGCCCTGGGATTCTGTTGTGGCTTGTTTCCATGTGAAAGTTAAGAAACTGAGGAAATAACCATCAATTTTTGGTTTTTTTGGCGGCCTTGGTAAGATAAAGCATGAAAATCATCTGGAGGATATTCAAACCGTGCAAAATATGATTGGAGTGAAATGCTTGAGGATCATAGAATGGTTTGGGTTGGAAGGGACCTCAAAGCCCATCCAGTTGCAACCCTCCTGCAGGGACACCTCCCACTGGATCAGGGTCTCCAAACCCCATCCAACCTGACCTGGAACCCCTCCAGGGATGGGGCAGCCATCAATCTCGAGGTCTTTTCCAACCTGGTGGTTCTGTGATTCACAGGAATTTTCAGTCTGAGTTGTCGTGGCTGAGATCCGGAGCCCATCCCATGCTCTGGAAAGCTGCTGGGTTTGTATCGTTCTATTTTTAAGATCTCTTTGATTTTGGAAGGAGATGTTTCTTATAGAGGTCGCTCAGCAATTTGTGAGGAGCAGCCCTAAACGGGAGCCTCAAGATCACAATTTTTTTATTTATTCTTTCCCTGCTGTTGCATTTCTGAGTTCCAAGCTGTAGAAGCAGCTGCATTTGGAAATTCCTTAGTAAGTGAGTGTGCAAATACTGCTTGTTGGCAGCTCTCTTGCTGTGGGGAAGTGGGATGAGGGTTGTGTTTCAACAACTGTTAGGCTGCTAGAACCATGTATTCATCCTGTGAAGCTTAAGAGGAACAGATAGGTTTGGAAATTGTCTGAAAGTAAGAATTTTGTCAGTTCAATTCAATCCAAAACCTGCAATATTTCAATGACTTTCCTGTGGGATGTGAAGAGAAGAACGACTGTGGTTGAGGCTATGATTTGGGATTTGAGGTCTGTGCGCAATTTGCCTTCTTCCAGTTACTCTGTGTTTGACCTTGACTGAGTGATCAGTCCCTGATACTGCAACCGATTCAACTTGCTCCGAGCTCCATTTAGGTACATGAGCTGCATCTTTGGAGGAGGCTGTAAACACGTTGAAATTACATCCCTGGGAAGCTTGTAAATAGGGGCTTTTATTTGGGGGTTCACTTCTGATTGGTGAAAACCTCTGACCCGGAGTACAAGTCCAGCTTGCTGCAGGCTCGCATAACCATGGGGGCTGCCCTTCCACAAGTATCCCGGTGCAAACACACGCTCCCTTATCAGATTTCTCTTCCCTTTTGCTTCACTAAGTGGGCAGAGAGGCTCTTTCTCCCCTCCCTGCCCCATTGCTACTTGGTGGTCACTGCAGGAGAAGCTCTTGGTTGATTCCTCCAAATTATATAAGTATATAAAAATAATTTACCCATGCAGAAAGAATGGAACTCTAAAAGAGTGGCTTTGCAAGTCTTTTGGGAGCTACTTTTTAAATCTGTTTATTTCCAGTTGTATGTGTTTATAATTTCAGTTGTAATTTATGATCTGTTTCAGTTATAGACAAAAAAAGGCACAGTAAGTGGATCAAAAACTAACCAAGCCCAGAGCCTCGCCTGGTAGAGAGAGGGGAGAGAAGGATGCCTGGCAAGCTTGTCTTTATTTGAATCAGAACATGCAAAGAAGTGTCTGATGCTTAATTACGTTGTGTTCCTCCTGAGGAAGAAAGCTGCACCCTGGTAGCAAGCGATGACAAGATACGAATGCTGCAGAAAACATGAATATTTAGGAATTTCTGGACCAACCGTGTTGTTTATAATGAGAGAGGTGCCGGTTCAAGTGTTGAATTGAAGGGGGAGGTTGGATTTCTGATGTCATGGGGAAACGTGGGAATACTTAGTCATGAGAGATGATTGAGCAAGTGGCAGTGTTTGTAGACGTGCTCGACAAGTTCCTCCGTTCAGTCTATGCAAAAACCTTCAGTGGTGCTAGAAACTGATCCTGAAATGGGACAGAATGTGCCTTCCAAAGAGTACTTGGAATGAAGGCAAACTGAGTAATGGCCCTGGAGCCTCTGTTAAGAGTTCTTTGGTGCTTTATGTGTTTTGTGGTGGCTCCTGCGTCGCGCGCCCTGATGAATGCTTGGTGAAGATAACGAAGGTTTGCGATGCCAAGTGAATTTATTTGCTGTTGTCTGTGCTGTTTCAGGGCTCCGGCTTGTAAGAATTACCCTGCAGGGTGAATGGAAATCCTGTTCCTCATGTGATACTAGATGGATGCATCTGGAGTAGAGCGATCAAATAGTTAATGTGGAAAAGCCTGCTTCTTCTTTCACATCGTCCCAGCAGGGGTTGCATTTGATGGTTTACATTAGCTTTGCTGTTCCAGCTCCTGCTTCTTTCACACCCTGCTTTTCATCCCCCCTCCCTCTTTAGGTTTGGGGTTTTTTTAATACATCTTTTATTCAACGTGGTTAATAAGCATATTTGTCATCTGCTTATTCTTGTCTTTGCTAACACTCCCCCTCCTCCCGTTCAGACCACATTAACAGTAACCCACTGAATTGCAGATAATGCTACTGTGAATTATCCTGTGCTGCAGGGCAGCTTCGCGCTCCTACTGCCAAGTTGACTTTAGTTTGTGTGGCTAAAATCAGGCAGCGCAAAAAGAGCAGGGATTTTCCTTCCTGACTGGAGAGGCTCATCGGTGTTGGGGGGCAGTGACTCGGCTTTAGGAGGCATATCCTGATTAGGTTCTTTTTGTGGGGACATGTCTGGCTGGGGACATCTGTCCTGTCATTGTCCCATGAGTTCCTGCATGAATCACACGTGTTCTTTCCACTCGTGAAAAGGTGTAGAGACAAGCAACGTGGTTATTTTATTGTTGTTTACACAGGCAGGAGGCCTTTTTGACAACTGGCATCACCTTCCGTGTGAGCTCCTAGGAAGACAGAATATCAGAAAGGGGAGAAATCCATTAGACTATAACAACTCTGTCCTTTTTAAGGAAGCGTCTTGCTTTTTTTCTTTACATAAAATAAAAGTGAGAGTAATAGAAAACAAGTGAGTAGAAATTCTAATCGCTTGCTGTGCCCAAGATGTGGGACTGTGACCTGGGATGTACTGGATGCAAGAACAAATCGGTGACACAATTATCTAGCAGAGCCTGGCAAAGTGACTAGAGGTTGCTTCCAGTGATTGCTCCTGGATGCAATGGGTTTTGACAGCCTTGAGTCTGTTACTGTCACCGCAATAAAATGCATTGCTTCAAATTAAGCAAAAGGAGACCTTTTTTTTCCTCTTTCCCGGTCCTAGAAACTCTTGGGTCTTATTGTTCCTTTTATCCTGAGGGCTTCTAGGAGCGATCGCAGTGTGGTTTGTCTCTGCATTCCAAGCTGACAAGAAGCTTTACAATATGTCAGTTAATAACTGGGGCACTGTGAACTCTCGACAGCCGACTGGATGTCGTAATTAGAGCTCTCTCTGTTTGATTTCTTTGGAGCAATGTCATACAAATCAGGAAATGGCTTTATAACTCTATGGACAAATGGGACATTCATGTGAACTTTGTGACCGTAGGGATCCAATAAAGGTTAAGTGATAGTGGCTTTGGGTGGGCTCCTAGGTTGGAAAAGAATGCTGTGGATTGTCTGAGCGGTTGGTTTAGTGGGAATTCAGTAGCAGACAGACACCACTCTCCTTTGTGTCACTGTTGATAGCCTCAACAGCCAGGGAAGGGTTGAAGCTGATTCTGGAAACACGTCTCTCTGGTTCTGCAGGAGACTGAAGGATTGAAGCACTTTGTCTGTACTTGGTTTTGGGTTGAGTGGAAGGTTCCATTCTCCAGGGTTAAAAGTTTGTTTAAACTTCCTTTGAATCAGTGGTTTGGTTGACTGGTTTTTTTTCCCTTCTCCCTCCTGGAAAGCCTCTGATTTGTCTTCACAGGACACTGGATGTCACGTTGTCCTCAACCAAGCAGGTCCCCATGTATCTAAAAATGGATGTGAGCCAGAGCTGCCTGCATTGAATAAACATGTTTCTGATTCTCAGTGCTTTTTCTAAGAGTTTGTCTCAAATATTCTTGAGAAAGATATTCTCAAATATCTTTCTTAACAATTTGTTCTTTAAATCCTAAGCGTTTCGTTATAAGGTGTAGGTGCTTGTGAAATAAAAACCTGACTTTTAAAGCAGCATTAACTGTTAAAACCTTATTTCAAGTAGTCGTAGAACCACCTTGACTTTTCCTTGCCCAGACTGCCGGTTTTCTCACATTCATGTATTCTTATTCTTTGGTTTTGTTTTACTTACAGCAGCCCAATAACGTAAATAAAACCAATAGAGACTTGCACATCTGCCAGCTCATGAAATCTTAAAACGTTCTTTCCTCTAAGGACAGTAAGTATAGAAATGTAAATGCAAAACAAAACCAGCTTTGAAAATGTGTTGCTCTTTCCCTGATATGATTCATTCTCCTGAGCGTTAGGCATTAGGGGCAGATATCGGTTAACACTGCAAAAAGTGGTTTTTGGAGGCAGTACACAAAAGCTGAACTCTTATTAAAGCTGTGTTCTCAAAAGGAGCTGTGTCCCTGGGTGTGGAGGCACCAAGCTGCTGGAGAGCAGCGTCTGCCAGGGCGAGGGAAAGCAACCCGGGCTTGGGAGAGTCCGACTGTGCCTCCTTTCGTGGCTGTTTTCTTCTGGACAGATTTCCTTTCGAAAACAGTGACTCAGGACAGGGTCAGAAGGTAATAGCTGTGTTAGAAAGTTAGAACTGAGATGCTGCCAAGGTGTCTTGAACTGTTTCCCCTCTTTCAGATCCTGTAAAAGAGAGAGCTGCTTAGTGTGCACCTCTGATTTTCCCCCCAGACAGCCTGGCTTTTGGTGGCTTTTCAGACACTGCTTTGAAAACCACCAGCTGGACCTTTGCCTGTGGGTAAGGTACTTGACGTCTTGGGGCAAATCTGAACAACTAGTCCATGTTTCAGAGTTTATATTCCATACCCACCCTCCCTCCTCCCCCTTCTCATCCATGCTGTCTCCTTTTAATAGCTTCTTTTTCTCTCTTTAGACTCCAGGGGTCACTAATTAAGAAATGAGCCTCTGGTTGATGGGAGAACCATTGGCAAATGCTGCAGTTCCAGAGCTGCTGGGCTTCCCAGGTCCCTGACAGAAAAGGAGTAAAGATAGGAACAGCTGTGAGAGAGGAATGGACAGATTACAAAACCACTGGGATTGGGTCTTTTCTTATCTAGCTCTGCCAAACAGCAGGATACGTGTCTCAATGAAATCGGAATTAGGAAATGACAAAGTGGAGTTGTACTCTTGAGAGATGCTATCGGTATCCTTCTGCAAAAATAGGATTGGGAATGCTCAAGAAGCTGCTCAGGATTTGTGGTGCTGGTTGGTCGAGCCGGAGCTGTTCTGCCTCTCTGCTGTAACAGAAGCAGCAGCTTTATGGGTTCCCCGTTCCAACCTTATCATCTCTCGATGTCGAGTCAATCAAAAGCCTGACCTCTGAGAAGCTCCTGTGACTTGTGCATTGTAGCTGGGTTGGTGTGTAGGAGTTTGGTGTTTGTGAGTGCTGTGATGTGAATTTGGGCTCTTCTCATTAGTTTGAATCGATATGGCAACAGCCTTTGCTTCTCTAATAGGATTTGGAAGGAATCTTTGCAGCCCTGCTGTGTGTCCCAAGCTGAATCTGATGCTAATATGGACAGCTTTCTTGTACTGGAAGACTTCAGGGACGTGGGTTAGTGTTTGATAGGAATGGTTGGACTTGATGATCCGGTGGGTCTCTTCCAACCTGGTTGTTCTATGATTCTATGATCGTCTGGAGTAGCAAACTCATGACTAACAATGAACATGGGGCTGGGGGAGCCCTTGCAGTCAGGAACCTGTTTCACTTCCCCACTGGAACTCCTTTTGATGGTGAAACCAAAAATTTTTGGCCAGGAGAGATTTAGGCTAGAGTTTAGGAGGAAGTTTTTCACGGAAAGGATCACTGGGCATTGGAACAGGCTGCCCGGGGAAGTGGTTGATTCACCTTCCCTGGAGGGGCTTAAGGGACGGGTAGATGAGGTCCTGAGAGACATGGTTTAGTGTTTGATAGGAATGGTTGGACTTGATGATCCGATGGGTCTCTTCCAGTCTGGTGATTCTATGATTCTATTGTGGTGAAACTCTTTAGAGAGTGATCACCAGCCCGTGTGGCCATGTACCCAAAGACTCCCTGTTCCTTAGTTTGTACCTGACTTGGGATTTTGTGACAAGCTCTTTTTTGCTGCCTAAACAAACTTGTAAATCCAGTTATTCTTTGAGGTTTTAGCGTGGGTGGAATTCATTGCTATGTCTGAACCTAAGAGGCCTGAACCCAGCTTTTCATTGCATTAGAAGTTTGTCTTGCAATGTTGCTCTCCCAGGGAGGTGTCAGAGGGCTGGACCTGCGCTTTTCCTCCCCCAGCAGCCCATCATTCCGTGTTGGAGACTGAACTTCGAAGGAGTACAGATAAGGACAACTTCATCCTGTGGTTTGGATTCCAAAATACTTTGTCCACAGATGCTGTCCAGGCCGTGTGTTGAACAACTGAAACAGCCAGGAGGTGGATTCATGTCCTACTCCTCCTGGGCTGCCTTTGAGACTCGACAAAGGTTCTGGGAATTATGCTTTAGATTTCTCTCCAGAGCACTTTTCAACCTTGTATAGAGAACCGAGTAATGAAGGCTTCTGGTGGCTTCCCACACAAAAAAAAAGGACTTGTGGTCTTTTAGGGTTTTTTGTGGAACTCTGTGGGAGAGTTGCCATTTGCATGTTCTTTGAAGGCAAACAGCAATGTTTCTCTCCACCTCTGTGCTGGTGGTTTTTATCGGTCTAGAAGCACCAGGCGCTATCGCATCCATTCCCGCAGACACCTAACCTGTCCTGGGCTGTGAGTTACCCTTCTGGAAGGTGGAGGAACGCAGACCGAAAGACCTTATTAAAATAAACTGAATAATTTTCACCACATCACTGACCAGAATTATGCCATTTAATTAAAATACGTCTAGACGAATAACCTAGGGGGAGAGAGAGATTATCTATAATAAGTGTTTGAGGTTTCTGCAGAGGGACCATGCTAAGTAAATTTATGAATGACTTCTTTTCTCTCCTGAGCATCTGGAGTCTTGGAGTAGCTGTTGATGGATAATGTGGTTATTTCTCGTCTAACTTGCTTGGCATTCATCGCTTTGTTAGCGATTATTCTAATCTATCTGTAAATAATATTTCTGTGAGGTATCGATTAACACTTGTGGCTAATTTTTGCCCTAGATTTGTTATTGTAATGAGGTGCTTTTAAAAGCACAAAAGGAACACCTCACAGAAGAAGAAAAAGGATCGATTCTTATCTTGACTGCTCTCTTGTATGTTTAGCTTCCATGTTCTGGTTGGCAGCTGACAGCCAGATTGTGTGACACCTGTATTGAAAAGGAATTAAATAGCTGTAACGAGGTCTGGAGTTGCTCCCTTATCCTGTGGGTGCTTAGAATGCTGGGAGGTCTTAACCAGGGGGCACAAACAACTGCCTGGGCTCTTGGCCATTGAAATGTGTGCAAATACACAAAGATAAGAAACATTTGCTGTCAGTGGGCTCTGGTTTTATCAGTGGCCAGTGTAGAATCATAGATCAACCAGGTTGGAAGAGACCCACCGGGTCATTGAGTCCAACCGTTCCTTGCACAACGCGTTGCTGCAGAGTTGTCTTCTGGGATTTTGGAAAAGGACTTAGGTTACAGTGGTCTGGATATCACTTATTATATTGTCGTAACCTCCTTCTGAATTACTTACTGTGCCCTCCCTCCTCGGTCAGTAGCTCATCCCTTGGCTGATGCTGATACATCAAGAGCAAGTGGAATGTAGTGTTTGTGCTTGTGTTTGGCTCGGGAGTGAATTTCACCTTCCCGAGTTAGTGTTGGGAATTTGAGGATGGTGTTTACCTGACAACCCATTGGATCAGAGCCATGATGGGACCGCAGCGCCGCAGCTCCCTTCTGGTAGATGCTTTGGTGTTGGCGCGTTGTCCTGTAATTCCACCCTCATTCAAAAATTAGGACCTTTCCACCAAGGTCCTTTCTGTTCCTCAGCTTGTCAGATGTCTCTAACTGGCATCTCCTTGAGTTCCACACTTCTGTTGGCACTTCTCAAGTAACTTTGAAAGGTGCGGGAGCACAGTTAAAAGGCCATATTGTTAGTTTGTGCTGAGGGAGGCTTTATAACCAAAATCTGCGTTCCCTTGGCACAGAATTAGAGATTTTCTTGGTATGTGGTAGGTTGAGTGGCCGAGAACCTTCCAGTTCGTTCGTCAGTGGGGCTGAGAGCTGTTGGTGATCAGCTAAAAGCATTGTGACCCTTGCCTTTCAATTCTCAGCTTCAGAACTGGCTTGGAGAATGGCACTTGGACTGCGCATTAGTAACCACGGCGTCTCCAGGAGCTGGGCTGTAGTTCTCAGTATGTGAGGTTGTGACCTGACTTCAGCCTGTGGAGGCTTAGACTTTCACCAGGCTGCATCTCTACCTCGACTTTGTGTGAAAGTCATCTCTAAATGCTGTTTATAGAGTGTCCTGCCCCGGAGTTTTGAAGATAATTGTACCCTCGGGAAAGCGGAATCAGAACTGGCTGGTTCAAATGGACATCCCGCGACCAGCTCGCTGCTGGCAGTGACCTCCTCTCTTTTACAGTGTTTTTCCTCGGTGGTTTTTAAGAACTATTTAGTTTTATATGGGCTTGTTAATATTTATTGGTTTGTAACTAAGCCATTGGATTGGGACTTGGAAATCTGGGCCAACCTGTCCCTTTGTGCTGTGGCTTCCTTGTCTTTAGTGCTGTCTGTCCCCTGGGACAGCTGTAAGGATCGAGTCATCAACACCTGAGAGATTGTGATATGGGCACATAAATAATTTACTAAATAACATGGAGGGTAGAGGAAAAAGGGAAATAATAGAAAAGGCAGAAGACTCTCAGTGCGGCTGAAATGCTTTTCTTGTTACGGACACTTTAGGCAATTCTGTTCCAAACCCTTTCCAAGGGAGTGGATGGCGTCGATGAAAACAAACGGTGAGGCCTCAGGACTTCAAGAGTCAAGTATTTATTTGGCTTCTCCGTGCACGTAATTCAGAGTAACCTTTTTTCTGCGAAGTTAGCTGATGGTGGAGTGGAGAATCACACGATGAACATTTGGGGCTATCGGTGCTAAAACCAGAATAGAGTAATTTCTATAGATATCAACTCATAATGCTATAAATGCTGGTATTTTAGTGGGATGTTCACACCTTGAGCAGCTACACAAACAAGAAATATTGTTAATTAAGGAGCGGAGAAGCAAATCGTATTCCCCACGTGCCGTTGCTCTTTAACAGTCAGTCAGAAATACTTCGAAATACTTAATTAGAAGGCATTCCTCATAGATGCTACCAAGTGTAATGTGTTTGGAGATGCTGGGCGGAAGCTCTGGTGAGGATCTGTGGCCCAGCACGAGTCAGGCTGTGCGGCACTTGACTGAAATGGAAGGATGAGACAGATCTGGGCTGGGAGCCCAGGCACCAGTTGGTTCAAAACACGTGGAGCCTTTTGGTATGAGTCACTGTGTCGCGCTTGGAACGGCTGCGAGGCCTTTAAAAGTGCTGCAAGTGCGATGCAGATGGCTAACGGGGATTGCTGCACAGCAGAATTCCCCTGCTTTACCGTCCAGGCAGCTGTAATGCAAGTGATCTCTGCTTCCCTCCCTTCCTCTCCCTTCCAGCCCTCGGATCATCTTCGTGGCCTCCTCTGGACTCGCTCCAACAGATCCATGTTCACCTCAAGGTCATGCAGTGTGTTGGTGCCAGAGTGGAACTGAATCAGCTTTGATTGTCCTCGAGTCCCAGCTCATTGCTATGAAAAGTGAAGCTTTGAGCTTGAAATGAAGGGTAGCTTGAGGATGATTCTCTCTGAGGAAAGACAGTCATTCTTACTTCAGTCACATGCATTAGTTTGGTATCTGATGTAGGACCTAAGTGCCAGAACTTTTCCAGTATCCTGCAGTTCTCCTGAAAGATGATAAATTATCCATAGTCGGTGTGACAAACTGCTGGATGTGCCTCCAGGAATAAAGGTGGAGTGGAGAAAACAGGGAAGAGGCAGTTATGTGGGCAAAAGTGTTTAATGTGGTGGTGAAGATCAGATGTGGCAGAGGATAACTGGTGTGTAAACATTTGAATGCATTAACTGTTAATTGCAGGTGGAACCACCAGGACTAGGTGTAGATTTTTTAGAAGTAGAGAGTAATGTGAGACAGACAGGAGCAGTTCATCACAAAAATGAAGAAAAAGAGGCTTTTCGAACACATTTGTCACCTGTGCAGGAGGAGGTGGTGATTTCCCTGATGCTCACTGCTCGCAGTTCCTTGCTACAATTTCTATAGAACCCATGAGGGACGTGGACTTGAGTGCTGAGCCTCTGCATCTCTCTTTTATTGAAGGGTATTTTGGTGAAGGTTTTGTCCCACCGCTGGGTGTGTTGTTCGCGTCGCAGTTGTGGGTAGCACATTCATATTCAGTTTTGACAGGTTTGTGTGGGAGTGCTTATACGGAAAGGCAAAGCATGGTCAGTGCTGGGTATAAATAACAACCTAAAAAGGTGATTGCCGGTTCCAGTCTGGCTCTGTTGTGTTTTGAGGGGAGATTGGCACGAGTCTTCAGTCGAGGAGCACTGCAGGTCTGCCTCGGAAGGCTGCTCACGGTTCCTGCTCCCGGACTCAGCGGGATGCCGAGAAGATCTGAGGCTTTGAGGCATCGCAGAAGGCTGCGGATCCTTTGTGCTGAGCAGAGCCCTTCTGCGCTGCTCTGCATTATGGTGTTTATCTGCTTGGCAAAAAGATTTCTCTTCTCCTCCCCTCTCTCTGGTTTCCAGCAGAAATGTTATATCCTAGCTAAGCCTCATGTGTAAATTCAGCGGGTGGCTTTGTGTCCATCCATTTCTAAAAGTCAGGAGGCTGGTTGAAGGCTCTCTGTGTTGTGACCTCAGCTACAAAAGTCTAAAGTTTTAATTCAGCGTTAAACATTGAACCCGAAACGTTGATCAGCTTCAGAAAGTCTATTTATAGAGCTGCAGGCATGGTTCCAGTGGGGTAGTTGCAGTTCTCCATGTGATCAGAAGGGCGAGAGGTGGCAGCTGCTGGGTTTGCTGGGTGCCTTCTGCAATTTAAACTGCCCTTAAAGGAACAGCATATCTTTGTTTTACTGATATTTTCTTAAAACTGGCTCTTCTCTCTCCCGTGCTTTGGCATTATAGTGATCAGTCTTATCTTTAGAGATGTTTATATTCTGCAGGGAAGCTTGGCCTGATATTGGCAGGCAGGATGGAGGGGGGAGCTGGACAAGTCTGGGCCCTCTTCAGAAAGGGCTTCTTCGTGCAGAACTTTAAACATATATTTTTATGGCTGGTGAAGTCCAGAGAGTTTCTATGAAGCAGCCAAGTGGTGTGGGATACCAGTGGAGTTCCAACTGCTAGTCTGATGGGCAGGGATCTGTCAAACTGCATTATGAGTTGGGAGCTTCCTGAGCAGAAGTTGCTTCCAGGTGAGCTGAGAATCTTACAAATATCTTCGCTTGGTGTTCACTCATTGCAGATACAATCAAAATGCAAGTCTGTGCGATGCTATCAAACCCACAGTTTAATATCCAGTTGCCTAAATGCATATGAATCGGTTGTTAGAAGTTTTGGGGTTCCCTTGCTGCTTTTCATATGGAGTCAGTGTGTATTCTGAGGCAACGAAGAGTGTGGCAGAGGGATGAGAGTGAGGGTAAGTCTGAACAATAATGAGTCTTTGGGCTAAAATCCTCTTCAGAGTTGAACAAAAGGTCAGGATTCTGTGAGGATAACCAGGAATATCAGCCTGTCACAGAAACAGGTGAGGAACGAGAGGAGAACAAGGCTGGTTTGGTAAATGCACCGGTACCTGTTTGTGCAGAGCATGGTGGGAGCAGAGCCAGAGGATCCAGACACAATTCCAGGAAGCGAGAGGAAGGAGGGGCTGTGACCAGCAGTGATTGTTTCATTTAGTAATTAATTTTTAAACCTCAGCTCTCGGTCAAATAAAGCAGAGGATGTGAGCTGCTGTGAACTGTTCCCTCCTCCCCTTCCCCACACATCCACACCCTTTTCTGTGCTTCCAAGCGAAGGCCCGGTTGATGTGAGAGCTGGTAGTGGGGATCGTGCTGGCAGTGTAGGACGGGTGCTTGTTCAAGAGTGTGGGGTCATCCTCTGTCACTGATGTGCTGTGTGACCTTGGGGGAGTTATTCCCCTGTGTCCTTCTTTTACGTGATAGGTGCATTTGAAGGATGAATAAATGACGTAACACCTTGCATGCCAAGCTTTTTCTGGAGGATGATGAAGAGGAGAATGATACAAATCATAGAATAGTTTGAGTTGGAAGGGACCTTAAAGATATCTAGTTCAAACCCCTCTGCTATGGGCAGGGACACCTCCCACTGGATCAGGCTACCCAAGGCCCATCCAACCTGGCCTTGGACACCTCCAGGGATGGGGCAGCCACAGCTTCTCTGGGCAACCTGTTCCAGGGTCTCGCCACCCTCATAGTGAAGAAATTCCTCCTTATGTCCAGTCTAAATCTGCCCCTCTCCAGTTTATCCCCAGTCCTATCACTCCAAGCCTTTGTGAACTGTCCCTGCCTGATCTCTGAGCACTGAAGAACCATCTCCATGTGAATTATTGTGCTAGCAGAGTCCGTCCTCCCTCCCCTTTGCCGAGGAGAATCGCGTCCAGCTGGATCACAGCAGGGCCCTGGAGGGTAGACCAGCTGCTGGGAGGTGTTGGGACCCAAGTTGTCTGGAAATGCCTGGTTTGTTGTTCGGTGTTCGTTGAGCGATAGCTCTGTACGTGGCTGTGGGTAGGTGTTTATTTGCTCTCTTCTCTCTCACACACAGCGGCTCAGACCGGGGTTAAGCAGGGGATTGTACGTGCTGGGAGAGACACTGCATGTGTTCCCACCTTGCCAGTGTTTATAGAGCCATGGTGTTGGCAGGCACGGGATGGACCTAGGAAACAAGTATCTCCTCTTCTGAAGGGAAGCTTTAACTTTGCGAGAACAGGGAATGTCTCTGGTGGTAACAGATGGTCTCTCTCCTGATTATGCAACTAGTAAGTCTATTAATGACTGTGGTTGGCAGCACTGATGCTGTCTCTCCGCAGTGGACTGCATCCAACACCAACAGACGCTTCCTTACCTTGCTTGGAGATCTCTGGCAGATGGAATGCATCACCTCTTCCTCCTTTCCATGCTGGCTTGGGTTGGGTCTTTGACCCAATTCCACAGGGCCTTAAGACCTTGGTTTTGTATCGGTTCCTAAGGGACCTATGTGTTTCATACACAGACAACAGAACGTGTCTCCCTCAGCCCTTGCTCTTAAGTTCTTGTAGAGCAAAAGACATCTTCTTGCGTACAAAGTTGTCCTCAAACTGAAGCATATGGCTGTAACCATTCATGTTCCTTCCTTGCCTTCTCTCCGTTGCTTCCCCTTCCTGAGAGTTGAAAGGAGCTGCATCTTTACTGCAAATAATGATTTGTAAAACAGCGATATTTGAAATTAGTGGTTGCTGCTGTCTTTGATGTTCTCGACACTGTTGGTTGCTACCCAAAGCAAGCTGGGAATTACAGTCTGTCATTCTCTTGCCTCGTAGCTCAAGGCTATATTTAGTAGTTCAAGTTGCAACAGATCTGAAAGTTATTCCCTTTAGCTGCAGCAGGCGGCTGACGCTGCGATAGTGCGTCTGCTGGTTGGTGATGACTTCAGTGGGCTGGTTTTCCATCATGAGAACACCTGAACCAGTCCGTGCAGAATTGCAAGGGTATCCTGCCTGCCACAGGCTGTGTCAGTGTTAGAAAGGCTCCCCAAGCCATCTCTCAGGAAAGAACCTCACAATCAGGATGGTTTTAGTGCTTGACTTTGCCCAGGGAGGGGGTCGAGTCACCTTCCGGGGACGGGTGGACGAGGTGCTGAGGGACATGGGTTAGTGATTGATGGGAATGGTTGGACTTGATGATCCGGTGGGTCTCTTCCAACCTGGTGATTCTATAAATCTTTGAGCAGAACTCTGCATATAGTTTCTAGAGTCCACTGAATGGCATTTCCCATAGAAAGGAGGTAAATATTGTCATTTAAAACAGGCAACTCAAGGTAAAATTATTGCAGCATCTTCATTTGGTGATCCTGCAGTTGGAGCCTTTCTGAGTGAGTGTTCTCTCCAGAACTCAATGAAACGCGAGAGGTGAGGTTTGAATTTGAGTCAGTTCATTGGGGCTGGAGGTGCATGCAGGTGTTGGAATCCTCTGCACACTAAGTTTGCAGCTCCAGAATTACAGGTCTGAGGGCCTCATCGGATTATCAGAGGGTTATAAAGCACTGAGGAGCTGCTAGTTTCAGTGGAGTTTACTCTGAATTGTCCTTTTAGAGCCCAGATGTAAATGACTGAAGCCAATACTGAGGTCACACAGTCTGTGTCCTGCTGCCAAAAGGTGAAGGGAGGTCAAATGCATTAGGAGCTAAATGGATATTTTAAGATGTTTTCCTTTCAAATGACGGGAAAGGGTTGAAGTCTGCCTGACATTGTACTGCAGGTCAGTCACAATGCAAATGAATATGAAGAAAGAAGAGAATATTCTTTCCTTCTTTAAAAAATGGTTTAAGATGTGCAAATGCGGGTATTAGTGATGATATTTATTTCTAATTTTCCAGAAAGAAGGTGGAAAGAAACACTTTGTCCATTTGGTCTCTTCCCCTTCCTAATCGTTTTCTCCCCTCATAACATGATACATCATGCACAGTCCATTACTTTGTGGCTGTTGTGGGTTTATTTTTCTACAGCAACAAGAGAAACAAAAACATAAATAAAGGAAAATGTGGTTGTGGAATGACAGATTTTGATTGAGTTGTCCTTATTCCCCTGTGTCGGGACTTGAGGTCGCAGATGTATTTCTGCTACGAATCAGCTGTTTGACTTGGTGTGAGAGTTGCCGATAACAGCATCTTAGTGAAGATTTGTGTTTTCCCGGGACGATTTAAGCAAACCACTGTCCCTTCTGATGTGATTTCAGACCTCTGATTGTATTCCTAATGGATTTTTTTTCTTTTCCAGGGTGGTAAAGGAGGAGATCTCAGATGACAACGCAAAGCTACCTTGCTTCAATGGCAGAGTGGTGTCCTGGGTAAGTTGGTTCACCTGCCTGTGGGGCTCATTCATAGAATCATAGAACAACCAGGTTGGAAGGGACCCATCGGATCTTCTAGTCCAACCATTCCTATCAAACTGGAACCATGAGCACAGTAGCATGATAGCTGGGACATGGATCCTGACTTTTAGTATGACCTTAGATCTCAAACTACATGCATCAAAGGCTCAGTTTTTCATTATATCTGTAACATCCTGTTATGAAGTGATCTATTGTATAAATTAGAGGAAAGTCCACCGAGCTGTGCGGGGCTGAAAAGTTGATTTAAACATGAAAACTTTGTACTCGCAAGGATCTAAAAGCAAAATTTGGACGTGTGGCTTTAACTGTTTGGGAGAATCAGTGATGTTGAGATTTTTGTGAGCGTGATACCAGCGCAGGCTCTCCTCAGCTGCTGTTTCTGGGCAGTAGATGACACAAGGACTCCTAAACCCATCTGGTTCTGCTGGGGCAGAGGCAGCACAGATTGGTGTGAGTCCTGCAAATAGACACATCACTTCAAAAGCCTCTTTTCCCCCCTTCCCACCATCAGCTTGTTTCCAAATTTATATGCGTATCCCACTTGTTCAGATTCAGTTTATAGCTCTCTCCTTGGAGATCAGAGCGCACCGTTTGCAGATGCCGCTGACAAGGGCTTCTGTTCCCCTTGCCGAACAATCAGCTGCAACATCTGTGTCTGACCTGAATTACGAATTGCAAATTACTTTTTCCACACTAACACCCATAAAATTGCGGCGCTTATCTGCTTCTATTTGCTGCTAATTACTGGAGGAGCTTTATGTAAATCTCGCTGTAAGTTAATTGTTCACAGTTTTGAACCCTTTAATACCCTGTTCGATGGATCCTAACAAATAATCACATACGTGTGGTTCAGGGCTAGCAAAATTGGTCCTTACCTTTTCTAAAAGCTGTGTTTTGGGCAGGGCTCTTTCTTTTTCTGGTTTTTAATGTGACAGGGCTGAGCTTTCTTTGTCTCCCATGTTATAAAATGTGCATCAGCTGGTAGCTGACAGCTTGGCATTCTTTCCCCAACCCATCTGTGGTAATTGTTGCCCTCGCCGTAAATCACTGCCCTGTACACGTGAGTATTTCACACCCCGGCGATGTATTTAAAATGGGAACATGAATTTTGATAGGAATGGTTGGACTCGATGAGCTGGTGGGTCTCTTCCAACCTGGTGATTCTATGATTCTATGATTCTAAGTGTACCTGGAGCAGCTCAGCTGGCTCTTCCCCACACCTCTCGACTGATGCAGAGGCTACTTTGAAGTTCGCGAGATGACTGACGTATGGAAATTGGAGATATTCATCTTTTTTAATATCATTTGAATCCTGCTGTTTGTCCTCAGTAGGAATTTTGATCTTGGTGTCATGTGCTGGACTGATTTCCATAGGGGAGAAGGTTCAAGGGAGGATCCCCAAGTCTTTAGTCGTTGCTTACTTCTGTTGCCCTTGGATCTCGGCATACAGGGAGATTAGTATCGAATTAGAATCACTGCTTCTAATTAGCGATTTAAACCTCCTCCCATCCCTCTTGTGTCCTGCTTTGTTTTCTCCTCTGCATCTTAGATCTTGACCTTATGATTTTGGGGTAGGTTTTATTGTTGAGGTTATTTTAGGGCAGTTTGGGATAGAGGGCTGCTGTGTTCTGGATTCCTTTTCTGTGGCTGACATTTACATTTCTTAGTGATACAGAGGCCAGTGCTGGTTGTGTGGCTGCGTTCTTCATCCAATAGTTCTTCTGTTAATGCATTAACACGAGGATGTAGCTGGAGTCACCTTCCCTGGAGGCCTTTAAGGCACAGGTGGACGAGGTGCTGAGGGACATGGTTTGGGGTTTGATAGGAATGGTTGGACTCGATGATCCGGTGGGTCTTTTCCAACCTGGTGATTCTATGATTCTATGAATTTGGGTTTTTCAGGCTGAGGTCCTTACTGGGCAATTTGGATCAATAGCTTGTATGGGAGGGAGTACGTTACCTTCAGGCCTTTTGCCAAAGCTTAGCATGTTTTTCTCTTCTCTTTGCCCGGCCCAGGCAGAACCTCCCGGTGGAAGCCGGGAATGTGGAAAGAATTGGCTTGTGATTGCTGTCAGATCAGAGCCAGCTGAGCGGCCTCTGCCAGCAGTTTGCACAAAGTCGCTTGGCTGTTATCTGCGTTTTTTAGGAAGGCTTTGCAACATCTGGGAACCATTCCCTGAGTGGCTGCTGGGAATGTGCACCAGCTCCGATTGGCTGGCGGTGATGTCATAGCCCTGTGCGAGCCTTTCTCTGTTGTTTCCTTCTCTATTATCTGGGTGCCAGCAGATAATACTCGTCCTGTTTGTACCTAAGCGTTTCAGACGCTGTATTTGCAACTGCAATTAATGTTGTTGGGTTAGAACCGTTTAGTCTGTACCGCACAGGGTGACACGGGACCTTTGGGACAGTTAAATGATCGCCAGCAAAGTGTGTTGTTGCTTCTCAGAGCCTAACGGAGGCAACGAGGGGAAAGCCACGGCAGCAGAGTCTTGTTGATTATTAATAGATAAAATGAACTGATTTCGGGACCTGTTTCTTTCTCTGCATAGATTATTTCTACCCTCATTCATCTGACTGAATTATCACACAGGGAAAAGCGAGAGAGCTGTGCAGGAAATCTGGCTCAAAGTGAAGAGGATATTAGCACAATGCTGTGATGTAAATCTTCTTCTATCCTGCTCAGAGCTTATAAGAAGGAAAGCAGGATTGCTGAGAGCATTCCTAAGCTTTAAGGCACCTGAGCGAGTTATCAGGGGAGCATCAGCACAGGAAGGACATGGATCTGTATGAGTCCAGAGGAGGCCACGCAGATGATCCGAGGGCTGGAGCACCTCCCAGGACAGACTCAGAGAGCTGGGGTTGTCCAGCCTGGAGAATAAAAGGCTCCATGGAGATCTTAAAGCATCTTCCAGTACTGAAAGGGGCTGCAGGAAAGCTGGGGAGGGGCTCTTCATCAGGAGGGCAGGGGTAGGACAAGGGGGAAAGGTTTGAAGCTGAAAGAGGGGAGATTAAGATGAGATCTGAGGAAGAAATGTTTTCCTGTGAGGGTGGGGAGACCCTGGCACAAGTTGCCCATCCCTGGAGGGGTTCAAGGCCAGGTTGGACGGGGCTTGGAGCCCCTGATCCCATGGGAGGTGTCCCTGCCCAGGGCACAGGGCGGAACTGGATGGGCTTTGAGGTCCCTTCCAACCAGATTATTGCTGCTGATTTCAATGAGCCTTTGAATCAATCGCTTCACCTCTCCGTAGTTCAAATTCCCCTTTTCCTCCTCTAGACCGTGTTTGCTTATGCTTTTCACTTAATTATAGCAAGAGCTGCCTTTCCCAGCGCTCAGCAGCCGTCTGAGCAAACTCATGCCGGCGTTAATTAAGCCAGCTCAAGGAATCAGTCTGTTCAACATTCATGGCCAAAGACACCATTCAAGAAGGAGCTGAGGAAGGGGAAAAAGCAAACACCGTTACACTCTGCTCTCATCCGCCTAAATATTTATTTGTCTACCAGCATGAAAAACTACAAGACTTAAATTCTTCCTGTTCCTTAGAGCAGCAGCAGCTCTTGGTGTTTCTCTCAGCTCAGGGACTGATAACAGTAACTAAAGAAATACCCCAAAAGGGCCATTTGTATTTTTGACAGCAACTTCAGTGCAGCCACATTCATCTACAAGTTGAAAGTAATTATTTCCTATCAAGTCCCAGACATCTCAAATCCCAAGTCAAAGCTTCACAGACATGGCCCATTATCCACTCGAAGGCTGCTCCCGAAGGACCAATTGCACAAAAGGACTCACTGATGAGGCCCTGTATTCCACCAGGAATTCTGTCAAAGGCAAGAGGACTCCGCACTGCTAGAAGGCCCCCAAATGCCTATCAAGAACGTGATGTTTATTTTAGTAATGAGAAATTGTCTGTGCTGGGTAGATCAGGCTTCCTCCTTTTTTCGACTGCAGTGCATTTCAGAGAATCGTGGAATGGTTTGGGTTGGGAAGGATCTCAAAGCCCAATTGGATTGGATATTAGAAAAAATTCTTCACCGAAAGTATGGCTGCGCAGGGAAGTGGTGGAAATGTTCAAAAAAACGTGTGGCCATGGCTCTTTGGGACATAATTTAGTAGGCACGATGGTGTTGGGCTGATGGTTGGACTGGATGAGCTTAGAGGTCTTTTCCAACCTTGATGATTGCATCACTCTGTGATTCCTCCCGGTTAACCTTTCACCCTAAAGGATGTCCCTAAATGACACTAAGTGTACTTTGTTTGCATATGTTGATGCAATTCAGAATAGGAGGAGTGAGGGGATGTACAGACCATGCCGACACCCCTTTTTTTTTTTTCTTTTCTTTTCGTTTTATTTTGTGAAAGCACTTACCCGGAGGCTCCTCAGCGCGTGAGCCAGGCTCAGAGATGCTCTTACATCTCCATAATGCCAACATGCTTTCTAAACATCTCCCATTAGCTTCCCCACCTGACAGAAAGAAACCCTAATTATCAAGTTATCCCGAGAGCTCGTGTTGTTTTCCCCTTCAGTGTTTCCTCTGCTGCTCTTGCTTTGGTGACAAGAGAGTTTGAATAATGCAGCTGCCTCCATGTGGTGCTGGGGAACTGTTTTGTCTTCAGGCAGTTCCTTTCAAGAGGTTGTTGTATGTTTGCCTTCTCGTGTTTATGGAATATGCTCTTCGGAGTGATACCGAACACCCATCCCCTCCTGTCCTGTTCCTTCTCCTTCTCCATCCCCTTCTTTAACAACCATTGTCTCTCTGAGGGTTATAGTACAATTAGTTCTTGATAAATTAACCAATATAGTGGAGTCTCCTGGCCTTAAGTAGTGTCAGGGGAAGTTTAGATTGGATGTTAGGAAAAATGCCTTTACTGAAAGAGTAGTGAAGCCTGGCAAGGGCTGCCTGGGGCAGTGGTGGAGTTTCCATTCCTGGAAGGGTTCAGAAAGCTTCTAGATGTGGCGCTTTGGGACGTGGTTTAGTTGTCGTGGGCTGATAGTTGAATTCTGATGGTCGCAGAGGTTTTTTCCAACCATAATGTTTCTATGATTCTTATATAGGGCAAGTCCTTCCACAGCTAAAAATAGAGGGAAGCTGAAACCTTGTTGCCTCGTAGCGAAAGCTAATGATCTGAGTTGTTATTTGCGCATTTATTTAATTAAGGACCTTACAGTCATGTTTAAAAAGCCTCAAAAGCGATTCGATGTCTCAGGGTCTTGGTAATAGGTTATATACCTTTTTTTTTTTTTTGACACCTCTAGGTCACCTGTTCCAGCCTGACTAGGTATATACTGGATAGGGGTAAATTTAGACTAGATATAAGGAGGAATTTCTTCACGATGAGAATGGTGAGGCCCTGGAACAGGTTACCCAGGAAAGTTGTGGCTGCCCCATCCCTGGAGGGGTTCAAGGCCAGGTTGGATGGGGCTTGGAGCCCCTGACCCAGTGGGAGGTGTCCCTGCTGTGTTGGATCTAGATGCTCTTTAAGGTCCCTTCCAACCCAAACCATTCTATGATTCTATGACTTCTCTAGCCAGTGGCCAGAAGGCAGGCCAGTGGGCTAGAGAAACCTGTACGAGCGTGAGTAATTCTCTTCTTTCTCTTGGCAGCTGGTCCTGGCTGAAAGCTCCCACTCGGACACAGGCTCCCAGTGCACCGAGAGCCACGCTGACCTCCCACCACCCATCGAGAGAACGGGCGGCATTGGAGACTCCCGGCCTCCGTCGTTCCAGTAAGAGCAAATTGTCTTTTTTTACTATTTTACACAAAACCTGCTTTTCCCATCTGTTTCTTCACCGTGAATCTTGTTTTGAAACCTGCTGTGGGAGAGCTAAGTAGGGAGGGAGCCCTAAATGCTTCTTGTGGGGTATGGATGGTGACTATTTATTATTGCTGTTATGTATCATTCTGAGTATGCAGAACCAGCACAAAACTGATATCGAGAGCAAGAATTTACCGAAGGAATGATTCCTCCTTGGTGTGGATGGGAAATAACAAAGCTACCATTCCAGCAGCTGACTGGAAGTCAGCTGCTGGAATGGTAGCTTTGTTATTTCCCGTTACGTGTGCAAAGCCAAAGTCTGTCCTCAGCCTCCTGTTTCAGGCCCTCTGAATTCACCCCAAGAGGATTTCAAGCCCAACCTGATTCTATCTGCGATCTCGATGGGTGTTCGGAGAGGGAAATATGCTCCTGGTTTGCCTGGTGTCGTGTGTTCTCATTGCTTTCTGTGACATCTGTTGCCTGGAGGAGCCCGTAGCGCTGTGGCTGAGTCTTGTACAGATAAATGCCTTCTAGAGGGTACAAGAACTCCTGGGAAATGCTAACCCTGCCTGACACTGTGTGCCTTGCAGGGGCTTTACCGCCCTCCTGCGTTCGTTAATTGCCTTATGTTGCCTGGGAGAGGCCTCTTGGAGTGCAGTCGCATGGCCTGCAAATAGAACATAACCACTTCTTTGTCATTCTGACCTGTGCCTAGATGGAAGAGCTGTGAGATCAAACTTTAGTTAAAAAACTAATTATGTTGGAAGCTGAATCATAGAATCATAGAATCATCAGGTTGGAAGAGACCTGTTGGATCATTGAGTCCAACCATTCCTATCAAACACTAAACCATGTCCCTCAAGACCTCATCCACCCGTCCCTTAAACACCTCCAGGGAAGGTGAATCAACCACCTCCCTGGGCAGCCTATTCCAATGCCCAATGACCCTTTCCGTGAAAAACTTCCTCCTGATCTCTAGCCTAAATTTCCCCTGGTGGAGCTTGAGGCCATTCCCTCTTGTCCTGTCCCCTGTCCCTTGGGAGAAGAGCCCAGCTCCCTCCTCTCCACAACCTCCTTTCAGGTAGTTGTAGAGAGCAATGAGGTCTCCTCTCAGCCTCCTCTTCTCCAGGCTAAACACCCCCAGCTCTCTCAGCCATTCCTCATAAGGCCTGTTCTCCAGCCCCTTCACCAGCCTCGTCGCTCAAGCACGAGTCTGTGTAGCCACTTGCTGCTCTATGTCCTCATCCCAATGGGATTCCAGCTGTGCTCTCCGGAGGTCCCACCTGTCTTCTAGAGTGTCCTGAGTGTCTTGTCTGGTCTTCCCGCTGACACCCAGCACAGGGCTTGAAGTGGTGGTGCCTTCATGTTACACAGCTGATGTGGGAACCCCTGTGGGGCAGGGAACTCACACTGGTCATGCAGAATCAGGAGCAGCAGAATGGGAGGTCGCGCTCTCTGGCTGTGTGCTTGTTCCTAGATCAACAAGTAGGTGTTGTACAATTGTACAAAATGAAATGCAGGACAGCAAAGAATACAAGAAATGAACCGAGCAGTCAGGTCAACAGGCAATACCACCCCAGGGAATGAGATCCTCGTCAGCAGTGAAGTGGTAATTCCAAGTAGCTGCCCGACAGGATTGGTTTGTTCCTTCATCATTGATTAAATCCCAAGAAAATTTACTTTTCCCCTCCCTGATGAGGGTCCTGAAGCTCATCCTGTATTTCATGCTCTGCTGCTTCTGTTCGGTGGCTGCCAAATCCACGTTCATCTGAATGGGTGAGGCCGATCCTGGTTTAGCAGTGGAGGTGCGGAGTGAGCTGGGAATAGTCACTGCTGAGCCACCATCTTACGCAGCTCTGGGGTGTGTGTGCTGAAAAAGGGATTGCATTTAATTTGACCAGCAATGAGAGAGGGAACAAACCAGTTGTGAGGCTCCTTTTGTACTCCTTGTAGGCAGGTTTAGCCTGGGAAGTGATTTAGTCCTGGAGAGCAGCAGCAGCAGTCAGTAGATGGTGCCGGTGAGATGTCTGAGAACCACCTGGGGTGGCCTTGGCAAGCTGTCACCCTCCTTCTCTCTCCGGTTGTGCTGGACTGAAACAAAAAACAAGAAATGCAGCCAGACCTGTGACTGCCTTTTGATACAGACCTGTGTTTCGGTCCCTCTGTCAGGGCTTAAAATGTGCAGTCGCTTGAAGAACAGCCTCGATTTCCCAATTTTTGTGGTGGGCATGTCAGCACATTTCATGAAGGCAAAGAGAGCGTGTGGGCGTGCGGAAGGCTTTCCAGCAGTCCTTTTCCATGGAACGTTGCACACATGCTTACACGTATACCTGTTCTGGGAGCCCGTGGGACCAGTTGGCTGGACCACTGCTGGTTTAATTCCCTGTGTAAAATGTGCACGGCGGCACCTTCCAACCTCAGGGAATTCTAGAAGCAGGACAATAATGACTCAGATGCTGTGCTCTACGTGTGGTGATGGCCATAACGCAATCTGTGAGCCTGAGAAGGACGAGCTCGGCAGAAACAGCAGCTGCCAAGGGCAGATGGGAGTTGGGACTCCATTTAAATGAGAGGTATTTGTGGAACAGAGAGAAAGAGTATGGCTGGTGGCTTTCCAAGGGAACTGGTTCTCGGCAGAATCATAGCATCATAGCTCATAGAATCATTAAGAATGGAAAAGCCCTCTGAGCTCACCCAGTCCAACCCCCAGTCCAACCCCACCATGTCTATGAGAACCTATGAGGAACCTATGAGAACCTGTGAGGAACCTATGAGAACCTATGAGGAGCGGCTGAGAGAGCTGGGGTTGTTTAGCCTGGAGAAGAGGAGGCTGAGAGGAGACCTCATTACTCTCTACAACTACCTGAAGGGAGGTTGTGGAGAGGAGGGAGCTGGGCTCTTCTCCCAAGGGACAGGGGACAGGACAAGAGGGAATGGCCTCAAGCTCCACCAGGGGAGATTTAGGCTGGAGATTAAGAGGAAGTTTTTCACACAGAGGGTCATTGGGCATTGGAACAGGCTGCCCAGGGAGGTGGTTGATTCCCCTTCCCTGGAGGTGTTTAAAGGACGGGTGGATGAGGTCTTGAGGGACATGGGTTAGTGTTAGATAGGAATGGTTGGACTAGAAGATCCAATGGGTCCCTTCCGACCTGGTTATTCTATGATTCTGTGATTCTATGCCTGCTCAACCATGTCCCAGACTGTTTTTTGAACCCCTCCAGGGGCAGAGACTCTACCCACGGGACTGAGCTGAAATCCCATTTCCTCTGCAAGCACGTTAGCAGCTAAAGCTGCCTGCTGATTGTCTCTAAGTGCTCAAGCAATTCCCCTTCCTTATCCCTTTTCTTAGCCCATCAGGCCTTTTTCCCTATGGAAACTTCATGCCGCAGCCCTGTAGCAGCTTTTTTTCAGCATCACAATGATACAACTTGTGCCAATCACGCTGTGTCTCAGGGCATGGATAGTGAAGTGTCTTCTCACCCCTCAGGCACTTTAGAGGCTAAGGGGAGCCTGCAGGGCTGCACCCAGCCTGCAGCTGACCCATGGAAGAGGTTTCTGGCTTCCAAACCAACATGCTCTCACCCACGACTGCTTTTATCAAAAACAAAAAACCAGATGACTCCACTGTTTCTTCCTATTTGTTCTCTGACAGCCCGAACGCTGCCAGCAGCCGGGATGGCCTGGACAATGAAACAGGAACCGAGTCAGTCATTAGCCACCGGCGAGACAGGCATCGGCGGAGAAACAGAGAAGGGCATGAAGACGGTGAGTCCTATTTCGTTTTTCCTCTTTTTCATTTAGAAAGAAGCTTTCTGACAGTCTGTCGGAGCAAGAACTACTTTTGCACGAATCCTGCGGAAGCGTGTCTGCATTCCTGTGTGCTTTCAGGGACTGTTATTATTTTAATGGAATAATTTGATGATTGCTTTGAAACTCTTTGAAGGTTGGCATTTTCCAAGAGGTTTGGACAACCTACAGTAAAGTGGCAGGGAGGTTCTTTTTTGACAACGTAGAGAACTTTCTGTAGTATTAGCAGATAATTAGTTTGGAGAGGAATAAAGACACAGAGTGCTGAGCTCCGTGCTGTCATGGCTCGGCTGCATCCCTGATTCAAGTTTGCTCGTATAAAGGTAGGACACTCTGCCTCTGTGATGTGTTGGGAGTTTGCAGCGTCGAAACTTTGAGGCTGCCAGTGTTTTAACATTGCAAGATCTGAGCCAAAATCCTCTGAAATCATTTCTGTTGATTTCTCCAGGATTGGACCAGCAGTGGTGTCTTATTCTGGTATGAATGCAGCGCATTGGAAGAACTTGTTTTTTATACAGAACTGCACCCAAAGTACACATACAAACTGCACAACTTCATCTCTTCCCTCTAGTTTGTACATCAAAGTACGTCTGGTTTTCCCTTTGTTGCCAGACAAGAATTTCCAGGCTTAATTAAAAATGAATAGGTGCCACCCATCGAGTGTCAAATGATCCAGAATATGGAATACTTGGGCCCAAGAGGTGCCATCACTGGCTTTCTTCGCACCTTCACCCACTGAAGTATTTGTCTCCAGTTAGAAAACCAGAAATCATAGATACACTGTGGGTTAGAAACTGGTGTCTTTCTGATCAATTAACCCTTGTGACTGACTTGGAGTGACCGAAACTTCCTCAGTGGGTAGAGCAGAGAGCTGGTTTTGCACCATCCTGCCTGCAAATCCCTTTGGGAAATCCCAGAGAGAGGCAGAATCTTCCAACGGTGTTGTGTTAACAACTTGTTACAGGGAGTGTGTTGAAGGATGATTTGTTTTTAACGTTGCTCATGTGGTGGTGTTCGAGCACAAGGGTTTCTACCTTCTAATGGTCTGAAATAAGTTCGTGCTTTTCCCTTTAGACAGAAATGGGATAAAAACTCCTTCTCCCATCAGTCTAAGCTGTGCACAGGCAAAGTGTCTTTGTAACAACAGTCATACATTAGTCATTCTTCTCTTCAAGTCTTTGGAGTTCTGTTGGATATAAAATGGGGGAACAGTGATAGGAAAAAAGGGACAAGGACGGAGGAAGGACAGCAAGGTTGTAACACCGGGTTCACGGCTATTTCAGGGACAGAAGCTGTGTGCTCCCTTGTCATTATAAAGTAGTGGTAAATCCTCCTTTCCCTGCAGAAAGAAGGAAATGCGTTTGGAACGTTTGATCTCGTCCTGTAGAGGCTTGTTGGAATAATACCCAAATTACAGCTCAGGCAGTTCACAGAGGGGCGGGAGGAGGAATCGGAGCACGGCATTACTCACGGGTTTGTTCCGTAGGTATTATTCTGCAGAGTAGCCAGGACACAGGCACCGCGCTGCCAGCTCCCCGAGCTGCACAATAACACAGACCGCGGAGTGTTTGGAACCATCTCAGCTCATTATTGGTACAAAGTGAGTGGCAAAGAATTACCCACCCTGACAATGAGGATATCCCTGGATACTCTACAAAGGGAAAGAAGTACTCTTTCCACACGAAAAAAAAGGAGCCATGTATTATAGGCTTCATTTCAAACCAGGTGAAGTGAGAAAAGGGGCTTATGAGCCATTTGGGAACTGCACCGATCCAGACACATTGAGCTAAAACTTCTACAGGTCAGGCAAGCTGACTCTGCTGGTCCTCGATCACTGGGGAACTGGGAGGCTCAACAGAATGAGGTTCTCAGTCTTGCTTGGGAAAACCTCAGGGCAGAGAAGAGTGAAACAAAGATCTGTTGGGAACGTAGGTGCAGTGAAACTATTCCACAGTAAATATGAGTAGAAAAGCAGAGTCTAACTGCGAGCTGTGCAGGAAAATCTCTCTCTGCTCAGCCTGATGTTCAGGGATCACTGCTCTTTTCAGGACACAGGAGAAGCTTCCTTCTAAGTTAGCCACTAGTTCTCGCTTAAACCCTCTCCAGCCCCTCAGAGCTCCATTGTGAGTAGATGGGGAGTTTGATCTTCCATCTCCCAAAGGTACCATTGGTTCTGGCTGCCTTTGATTTCTCCTCTCAAGGGTTAGACAAATGAACCTTTCTGCTGCCCAGTGGTGAGTCCTCAAAGCATCATCTCCCCTTAAGCCACAGGTTTGAATTCCCCAGAGCAGTGGTGGCTGCCTCATCGCTGAAGGGGTTCAAGGCCAGGTTGGATGGGGCTTGGAGCCCCAGATCCAGTGGGAGGTGTCCCTGGTTCCAGGGGTGGAACTGGATGGGATTTGAGGTCCAACCTAAACAAAATTCTGTGAATCTAAATTGAACCCAGTCTGGAAGTGTGGACAACGTTACCTAGTCTGTGTGTATTTTAAGGTACGATGGTGATTATATGGTGGAGGCTACATAGGCAGAGAACTTATTTGCTGGGGGAGTGAGAAACTTCATATCCAAAGCAGCTTTTATATGAATTGGGGAATGCCTCTTCCTGATCACCCTTCACGCTAACGAGTAGCGCATCCATCCCTGGCATTGGCTTCATCTAAAATTAGTCTGAAAGAATTGAGCTGTCAGCGTGTCAGAGCTCTGCTGTCTCTCTTAAAGCAACAAAAGCCCTTTTTGCTTTGGGAAGTTGACAAAGTCCTATTAAATGAAAGCAGAGTGAGGATGTTAACGAGAAACGTGGGAGGTCTGCCTGGCGCATGTGCTGGGACCCCTCGCTGTCTGCAACAAAGCTCCCACCTCCGTTTCCTGAGGAGGAGTGGGAAAAAGGCCTGTGGAAGCTCTAATTAGGGAGGTAATTAAGGGACAAGTTTTCTTTGGCGTTGGAAGATGTTTTACTGCTACTGCTCCGTTTCTGACAAGTCCACAGATGCCAAGTGTCGTCAGTGGAGTTTTGACACCGCCTTTGCTGTGGGGTGGACTTAACTCTTGTGCAGGCAGCTGAAAAATACCGGATAATGACCTGTGCTTTGAGAAGCTCTTGATGTGGGTGCACTTGCAGATCCCCAAATGTTTGAGCAGATTTGCAGTTGGAGATTTTTGGTCATGGCTGCAGTCTCTGTGTTCCTTGTCGTAGTGCAAGGAATCCAAACAGCAAGGGCTGGGACTGTGAGGCAATCGCAATGGGAACTGGAGCAGTGGGAGCTGAAAATAGAGTTCTTCTCAGCAAGTTAAGGATTGTCCCTGGTCATAGTGGGACAGGAATGGAACCAGAGCCGAGCGTGAGCCGTGTTTAGACTAAGGATTGGATACCTGGGAGTATTTTATGACTAAACCCCTTATAATCATGGTTTGTGAAAGCACTCACTCAATTATGATAATGGTTCTGACTCCCGGCCCCCAGAAAGGGAACTGTAGTTGGGGAGAGAGATTACAGAAGCTTTATGGATTTGATTGCACCCTGTGATTACATAGGAAACCGGTAAATTCAAGGCTACTTGGTGCTGTTTGGGAGGTGTTAAAACTTCGTTAAATTTGAAGTGTATTTGTAAACTGGTAAAGCCACTTTTACACTTCCTTAGAAGGTTTTCCATGAGAGATCTAGTTGGACAGGAGACGTATGAAGTTGAACCCCCTTTTCTGTTTAAAATACAGTGGAGATACAGCTGGAAAGAGGAAATGGAAAAAGGTAAACAGTAGAGTGAGCTCTTCCGATTTTGCATATAAACCAGGGGCGTTTTAGCTGCACTATCTAGGAATGTGGATGTTGATCTCAGCTATCGGTGCCTCTTGGGGTTTGCAAACAGTAAGAGCCTTGCTCTCTGCCTCACGTCTGTTGTCCCAGTCCAGTTCCAGCTGTGCGCAGGCTTTGAGGGAAACCACAAGCTGAACCTTTCACAGTGGTCAGATTCACTTCCAGTTCTGTTTTTATTGAGTGACGTGAGAAGAGCCACATATTGAAGTTTTAATTTACGCAATCAGGCTGACACATTGCTAGTCAGAAGGAGAGGTTTGTCCACAGGAATGTTGGTGTGTCCGACAACATTTGCACAGCGAAGGGTTAGGAAGAAATTGTTCCGAAGCAACTTGTGCATGTGGGGTGGTCAAGAACAGGTGACTTTGATACAGCTGTGCTGCCCAGGTGAGGTGGCAGCTGTGGGGATGGGCACGTGGAGCGCAGGAATTAAGAGAATTCATCAAGGAATGTTGTTCATCGCTTTCTGTGCTGCTAGGCACATACCGAACTCAAAGTGTCTTACCTGCTGCTTTTCAGAGGTCTCCATGTGAACCTTCCTGTTGACATCAGCTTCTCGTGGCCGTCCTAACCAGTGTTCTAGTCCTTGTTCATGCCTGCTGCTTCCTCCTTAAATACTGTGTCCAGTTCTGGGCCCCTCAGCACAAGAAGGATGTTGAGGCTCTGGAGCAAGTCCAGAGAAGAGCAATGAGGCTGGTGAAGGGGCTGGAGAACAGGCCCTATGAGGAGTGGCTGAGAGAGCTGGGGTTGTTTAGCCTGGATAAGAGGAGGCTGAGAGGAGACCTCATTACTCTCTACAACTACCTGAAAGGAGGTTGGAGAGAGGAGGGAGCTGGGCTCTTCTCCCAAGGGACAGGGGACAGGACAAGAGGGAATGGCCTCAAGCTCCACCAGGGGAGATTTAGGCTGGAGATTAGGAGGAGGTTTTTCACACAGAGGGTGATTGGGCATTGGAATAGGCTGCCCAGGGAGGTGGTTGATTCCCCTTCCCTGGAGGTGTTTAAGGGACGGGTGGATGAGGTCTTGAGGGACATGGTTTAGTGTTTGATAGGAATGGTTGGACTAGAAGATCCGATGGGTCCCTTCCAACCTGGTTGTTCTGTGATTCTGTGATTTCTTCTTTGCCCGTGCACTGAGCCACAGACAAAGGAAAACCTTTAGAAGAAGCTGGGCAGACAGGCCAGGGCAGGAGGCTTTCCAGCTGTTGAATGGAAGTAGCTTCTGCACAGAGCTCAGTTTCACGATAAGGATCCTCCTGCAGACTTGTCTGCAGCTCTGTCTGAATGTTGTGCTGCTCACGGTTCCGCCTGTTCCTCCCCTCTTCCTCTCTGCCTAGTAACACCTCATTTCTTCTGTTTTCACAGTCCCTCGGATCAATGGGCATCCGAAACTGGACAGACACCGCGAGCACCCTCCTGGTTACGACAGCTCTTCTACGATGATGAGTAGCGAGCTGGAGTCCAGCAGCTTCATTGACTCCGATGACGATGACAACACCAGCAGGTAGGGCACTGGTGTGTTGACTGAGCTGTTAAACACTCTTTGCTTCTGTTTCCCAGCCACTTGATTCTATTGGGCTTTCCTAAAACATGCTGACGAGCGAGATGAGAATATTTATATCTTCTCTTTTCTTATTTCCTTTCTTTTCTTAAAAATTTTCCTCTTTTTTCTTGGTTTTTTTTTTTCTGCTGCCTGTGATTTGAACACTGATTATTCCTCAGTAGCATCAAGTTGTGTTCAGTCGCTGCTGTGTTAGTGGGGTCGCTCTCCAAGCTGCCTACAGCCACTCTTCCAATTAAGAGAAAAATGCTATTCCTGTTTTTTTCCCTTTTAATAGCAAGAATGATCGCATTTTCAGATCAAAGCAGTGTCGAACTGTCTACCTATTTATAAAGTCCTGGTGTGAATATTGTAACAAAGCACTTAGCATAGACTCCTAATAAGTACACACTTGACTAAAGCTGAATTGTAAAGGAATTCCTAGGTAATTGCGTAGTCTGAGACCTATGAGCAGCACAGGAATTAATCAGAGTTAATGCTACTGGCTGTGATGCCATTTATTTATGACTTCTTAATTATTTCGTTCTTTTCGTGCAGACAGAAAATGTTAATTATTCCTTGCTTCTTTCAAAAAAAAAAAAAAAAAAAAACCCTCTCCATTTCAAGTAGTCCTTGTTATCCTCTAAAGAGTTTTCTGTTGTTCCATAAAAGGTTTGTAAGCCAATACGTTTCTCTGATTGAAAAATACCTATTTTTAGAGATGTAAAATCAATCCAAACAAATACTCTTCCCTTTCCTGGCTGTGGTGACAAGATGCGCTGAGCACGGTCTGTAGAGCTGCTGCTGTTTATCCAAACGAGCTACGAAACCCATTACAGATTTGTGTTAATTGTCAAGCTTGAGGATCTGTGGTGGTTTGGAGAGATCTGTAGCTAGAACAAATAAGGTGCAACGTGAGGCTGTTAAATTCTAGGGGGAATGGAAACAGCAAAGAACCAGTCGTGGAAGTGCTTAGAGATTTGCTGTGTTTACAAACACGCCGTTGGCTTCTTGAAATCGTTGGATCTACTCGGTCTTGCCATTAGTCGGAGCTTAAAACCTGATGAAGAGCAGCAGTTCCTTCGCGTTCTGTGTATTTCAAAGGGTTGAAAGGGTAAACATTGAAGATTTGGTCCTGAATTGGTTTCAAGAACCTATTTTGCAGTTACAGGGAAGTTGCCAACACCTGAAGATACAGAAAACGAGCCCCTGGCCGCTTTGTACTTCTCCTGGGTGTTCACGTGCATAAAGCGTTGGCACAATCAGTCGTTAACCTGAATGTACTCTTAAGGCTTCCTGAAGCCTTTAGGGCTCCTACGCCTCCTTCCCTCCCTAAAAACTCAAACCCACAAAAACAACAACAGCCCTGCAGCTCATTTTGTTTCTGGTAAATAAATTAATCATTCCCCTGGCAGCAAGATATGCGGCAGGGCAGGATGAGCGCGGGCAGGGTGGCCACTGGAAGCCCATTACGCTGGACCCAGCTAACTCTCCCTGTATTAATAATAAAGTCAAGCTTCCTGCGTCTGCCCTGAGAAGAGAGAGACTCTTGGAAGCTGCTGCGCAGGCCTTTTCCGGGCTGGGGCAGAAGCTTTTGGCACAGGGAAGAGCTGCCAGGCCAGCTAGTCAGGAAGAACAGCTGAACGGAATGCTCCAAGGTATGCTGCTGTGTTCCCGTGCGGATGCGCTCGAGCAGATGAGAGATTGTGCTGGCAGGGAGAAGTTTTCTTTAGAGGCAAATACAGGCAAATAGAAAACCCAACATGCTCCAGATCTGCTGGAGCCGGCAGCCTGGGGAAAGACAGGTTGAAGGGGGTAAGTGATTCTAGCTGATCATCCTTGGGGTCAGAACCTGCCTTGGGAAGGAGATTGGATGTGGAGGAGGTCACTGGGAGAAGGAATCAAGTGTGAAGGACGTCACTGTCTTGCAAGGGAAGGAGCTGTCAGGCTCAGAATATTTTCCTCTCAGTGTGTGTTTGACGCCGGTTTGGTTTAGTTTGACCTTGGAGCAGTGCAGCAGAGTTGGGGAGTTTGCAGCCTGAGGAAGCTCTGTTGCGTTTAATTAGAGAGAAAGGATCGTTTTTTTGCTTCAGTGATTTAATTTATTCACAGATACTGCCCAGAACCCTTCAAGTAGTACGAGTGCAATAATTATTTCCTTTGTTTTTGAAGTTTGCTGTCACGTTAGTGCTCTTTGCAGGCTCTAGTGGTGTTTTGAGTACAGATTGATGCAGGGAGCTCACGGTGAACTGGACAAGAGGCTTGTCTCTATCTTCCGTTAAGCAAATAAAGCTCTGGCAGATACGAAAAAGCTGCAGGATTTTTGTCAGCAACTTCCAATTGATATTCTCAGTTCAATGTAACTAAAATAATTCACTGCAAAAAAAAGTTAATTACATCTCTTCTCATTCAAGAAATTACCATTAGTTCTTTTTTGACTATGGAGATAGGCTTTCTTTAGCGAATTGTTACCTTTTTTTCCTCTTCCTTTAGGGGATGCAGATTGGCAAAACTGTTATTCTTATAAAAAAAAAATCTCTTCTGTGGGATGTATCAGACTTCTAGAAGTGCCAGGGGGGTTTTGGCCAGTACCCAGCACAGGGAATGGGGAGTTAGGATTCCAGATTTGTTTTTCATCTTTGCCCTTTATTTTTTCCCAGTGGCTCAAATATACTGTCTCGTTTTGCTCATCCAGTTGTGATAGTAACTTGTATTTATTTCTGGGGGTACTTCAGAGACTGAAACATTACTCCTCAAGAACTAGATGGTCTCAAAGGTCCCTTCCAACCCAAACTGTTCTGTGATTCTATGATCACAGAATCACAGAACAACCAGGTTGGAAGGGACCCATCGGATCTTCTAGTCCAACCATGATCTGGTGCTATTTCATGACTCTCATAAGGAGCACCTCCCCAGCTTTCCTGGAGCCCAGAAGTCCACTCTAAGGTCTCCCTGGAGCCCTCTTTTCTCCAGGTTCTTTATTTTTTCTATCCAAAAGGCAACACCTCAGAGGAGCAGACGCTTTGAGCTGTTTCCACAGATTGAGAATTATCAAATTTTGGATCTCTTTTGCACATACCACCTCTTAGCTCGTTTATGTTAATTTGCCTTGCTGGGAGGGAAGCAAGGAGCGTGTGAGGTTAACGTGCCTGCAATAGTTTTGTGAACTCAAAAGAGAACATCGGGAGCCTCACAGCCCTGAGCAGTTCCATCATCTGTGATGTTCAGCTCAGTTTACTCGACACACACTGCCTTGTCCGCAAGATGCGATTCCTAAATGTGGTTTGTCGTCTCGTGACTGCGAGCTCCTTTTTGAAGCTGATGGTATCAAGTTTTCCTTGAGGTTTTCCAGCATTCCTGCATGTGGCTACGACTTTGAGACATGGAGACTGGGGAAAAAGACGGGCACGGTTTGCTTTGGGGCAGCGCCAGTTCCATCATTTGTGTTGTGCAGAGTTGTTTTTTTACTTAATTTTGGTTAATGATGGAGCATTTCTTTGCCCTTTTTTTTTTTGCTGTGCTTAACGTAACAAATGGAGAAGAGAGATCTCTCTGGTGTTAACACTGGTGTATCTGAAATGAATTTGGGCAAATCCATGTCTTTGTGTCTCGGTCTGTTGTCTGTAAAATGAGTGTGATCACTGTTCCTAACTCTTAGGGGGACGTTAAGGACTTACATGTAGAATGCGGCACATTGTACCACTTAAAACAGCCTGAAAAAAACCCACCACAAAATAAAACTTAATGGAGTAGGTAAAGGTATATCATAAAATCATCAATGTTGGAAAAGACCTCCAAGATCAGCAAGTCCAACTGTCAGCCCAGCACCTCCGTGCCTACTAAACCATGTGACAAAGTGCCCAAATCTACTTGCTTTTTGAAACCCTATTTGCTCTTCCTCTTTCACGATCTGGTAGTAGCTGTTTATTAGTTGCACTTCACTGAATGTGAGCCCCGACGTTAAGTTCCTATTAATAGGGGAGGTAGCAGCAAAAGAGAATAGCAACACTATGACAAACCCCAACCAAAATTAACATTAAGACGTTCTCCAGGTTGTCTGTTGTTCTCCCAGAGTGGAGATTAGAATCAGTGTTTAATGTACGTCTGTTCTTCGAGAGTGCGTGTTTCTCTTGTGGGCCGGGAGCCAAGACCACCTCTAAAGCAGTGAAAAACGGCTGCCTCTGACCTTTGGGTGGTGATATCGGGGTGATAGGTGCCTGTTGAGGTTGGGTTGCGCTCAGTCTTGCTCCCAGAAGAAAGCAAGCCAGTAAATTATAGTCTAATCTGTGCTGGTATCTTCTCTGTGCTGCGAGGCTGAGCCACAACACGCCTTGGGACCCAGCAGCAGCTCAGCCACGAGCAGAACGATCCGTTGGAAGGCAGCTGATGGTGTCGGTGTGATTTACTCTCTCCTGCATTCGTAGGGATCAGCTTTTTTTTTCCTTTTGGCAAGGTGTGGAGAGATTGAAATGGCTCAGCTTTACCGAGCGCTTCATTTCCTGCTCTCCCTTTCCTCAGGTTGAGCAGCTCCACCGAGCAGAGTACTTCGTCCCGGCTCATACGGAAGCATAAACGCAGGAGGAGGAAACAAAGGATGCGGCAGATTGACAGGGTAAGGTTGGCATCATCATTTTCCAGGGAGGCAAACCGTGTTTTTTGAGTCCAGCGTGTGAGCTGGGGAGGGATCCAGGAGAGGTCTGTGCCCTGTTGAATGCCCTGAGAGGGGCTCCCTTTGACTCCAGTCTCCCCTGGACTAAACCTCGAATGCTTGGAGTTCTGCAGCACTACAGGCACGACTTTCTTTCTCTGCTCCCTTTCTCCTTTTACTGTTAAGTGATCGCATTTCTTGCTGTCTCTTCCTCGCCCTGCTGTGCTGTGGGCAGGGGGTGGCTGTGCTGTCAGATGCCTGATGGATAAATCACGGAGATTTGCGTTCTGCTGAACGGAGAAATCTGTGTTTATACTAAATTACCAGGCTTTTCCCTCGCTCTTTTCTGTCCTGGTCCCGTGGCAGCAGCAGGAGAGTGCTCCAGAGGGCTTCTCAAATTAACTCTTTGGTTCTCCTATATATAGTTTCACAGATGAAAGAATGAACATGCATACATTTTTAGCCTACGAACCAGGGGGATGTTTTAGCAGATATTTGATAAGCACGTTTGTATTTCGTTTCGGGGGAGAGGGGAGGAGATTGTCTGTCTTTTCCCATCCTGAAGGATTGTGTCTTGTTCCCTTCTCTCTTTTGGGAGGAGCTGTGGATGTAACAATTCACACTACCCTGAGCACTGTAGTATTTAAATATCTGTCAGCCTTGCAGTCAGGCAGCAGAAGTGATTGTGCGTGAAGTTCAGTTGAGAAACCTCAATATAGGAACATGTTTTACAAAAAACACTTTAGGGACTAAAGTGCAGATTGCGGTTTTTTTCCTTACGGATTCCTAGTGAACGGTAATTTTGTGGAGGCCACGGTGGCTTCTGCATCCCTTGCAAATGGAAACCGAGTCATCTCTCCCTGATGAATTAACCTTCAATAGGGATTTTTATTGTTTCATTTTGTGCCGTTTAAAACGGTGAGAATTTTCTGTTGTATTTTGCAGTCGTCCTCGTTCAGCAGCATCACCGATTCGACCATGTCCCTAAATATCATCACTGTCACACTCAACATGGGTAAGAGGATCAGCCGTGTTTTTTATGGTGAATTTTAAGCACATGGTGTGTTTGGTCATGGTGCAGTAGGAGAGCCGCTAGGAAGTCCCTTGATTTGAAAGGATGCCAGATGAACTAAAGGGAATGGGAGCTGCTACTCAGCTGGGTCTACCTGGATTCCTAATCCAGATGGTTCTGAGCCGTTTGGACTAGCAGATCCAGATTCTTCCTGAAAAGCCCAAGCAAGGAGCTACAAGATCTGGAATTCTGCTCTTCTTCTAGGAGTGGTGAGGGGTCAGACATCACTAGGAGCAGGAGTAGAAGGGCACTGGCGGTTTGTATTTCTGCTGCTCGTGCGTTTCATTGTTCAGCCAGGCAGAAATGTGTGCGACTGCCAATTCAGCACCTTCCAGTAGCACCAAATTCCTCCTGCCGCTTCTGACACATGGAAAAACATTGCCTAATGCTGATCGGGTGTTTAATTTCTACGTGTAGACGTGTCTTTTCAATGTTGCTCCTCTTACTGATGTTCTGGATGGAACTTTTCAGTGTCCTGTAGGGGAAAAATAATGTCTTGAGTAGCGTTTCCCCTGCTCCCTTTCCCTGAACACGCCTGGCACGGTAACCTGAGATAGCAAAGTCAAAGGCAGCCCAGCTGATGTGTCGAGAGAAGTGATTTTTCAGGACTGAAGTCGCCTCACGTTAGCTCTTTGCTGTCAATACAATCACTTTGTTTGCTTTTTCCTCCCCCTTCCCCTCTCCTTTCTGTATAGAGAAGTATAACTTCCTGGGAATCAGCATTGTAGGACAGAGCAATGACCGGGGTGATGGTGGCATTTACATTGGCTCTATTATGAAAGGAGGGGCTGTGGCAGCCGACGGCCGAATTGAACCAGGAGACATGCTTCTGCAGGTTGGTCCGTGTCCAAAAAAATATGTGCTGCTGGCTTCTTTTTTGGTGGCTCGGCTCAGTCATCCCACCACATCCATGCACTTAGCAATGGCTTAAGAGAGTTCATTCATACTCAGAGAATGGGATGTAATCTAATTGCCAAGCATATCCTGGGCTGCAACAGAAGAGTGAGCAGCAGGACAAGGGAGGGTGTTTTCCCCCTCTGCTCTGCTCTTGTGAGACCTCACCTGGAGTCCTGCATTCAGCTCTGGAGTGCTCAGCACAGGAAGGACACGGATCTGTTAGGGCGAGTCCAGAGGAGGCCACAGAGTTGATCCAAGGGCTGGAGCCTCTCCTGTATGAAGCCAGGCTGAGAGAGTTGGGGCTGTTCCACCTGGAGAAGAGAAGGCTGTGGAGCAGCTGCTAGTACTGAAAGGGGCTCCAGGAAAGCTGGGGAGGAGCTCTTGATCAGGGAGTGCAGGAGTAGGACAAGGGGCACAGTTTGAAGCTCAGAGTGGGGAGATTGAGATGAGATCTTAGGAAGAAATGTTTTCCTGTGAGGGTGAGGAGGCTCTGGCCCAGGTTACCCAGAGCAGTGGTGGCTGCCCCAGCCCTGGAGGGGTTCAAGGCCAGGTCTTGGAGCCCCTGATCCAGTAGGAGGTGTTGCTGCCCACGGCAGGGGTGGAACTGGATGGCCTTCAAGGTACCTTCCAATCCAAACCATTCCATGATTCTGTAATTCCATGAACTGTGCCACAAAGACTTATCCCTTCAATCTATAATTCTTTGTAAACTCTGCTGGGTAGCTGATGTGCTCTGAGAAACAATATTCCTGCAGCTGCTCAAAGGAGTAGGAACAGTTCTAAGGCAAATAAGTCTGGAAACAAATAATTGAAATGTCTGTAACTTTCCTGTGGCAAAGCCTGACTTCTGCTTTTTGCAACCTTTCAGGTGAACGATGTCAATTTTGAGAACATGAGCAATGACGATGCAGTACGGGTTTTACGGGAAATAGTCTCCAAACCTGGGTGAGCATGTTACAAAATCTTTCCCTGCTTATCCTTGGTATCCAGGTGTTGTTATTGGGCAAACCTGTGAGAAATCCCATTTGGATCTCAGTAAGCAACCCGTGTAACTGCCCATCTCGACTCTGAACTCGGTGTAAATGGTGAATAGGTGAGACTGCTTCCAGCATACCAGCCAAAACCAACAGAAAGTAGGAGTTGCCTACTTTCAGCAGTGCTATTTGTTTGTCGGATGAGCGATTTAATATGTCAAGAGCTGATCTCTCAATGGGTTTCGCCAACAGTGCTCACGATCTGTGCAGAACCAGACACATCCTGATACTGTTCGTACTGGAAATACTTCAATGAGCATCTTGAAAGCATTCTCGGAATGTCCTTGACAACTGTTGGACAGGAATAAGAGTGTTACAAAGAATTCATTGTTGCAGTTACGACCTCTCTAGAGAAAGTTAAGTTTCTCTTCTTGTTTTCTTTCTTCCCAGACCTATCAGCCTAACAGTAGCCAAGTGCTGGGACCCTACTCCCAGGAGTTATTTCACCATCCCCAGGGGTGAGTACCTATTCGTACTGTTTTCTGGCTTCAACCCACAAGGTCCAGAATATTTTTTTAGGTAGTTTAGCATCTAACAGATTTCCATTCCCTACAAGTTCTTTACTTATAGATTTGTTGTATCGTTTGCTTATTTTTTGATTTGGGAGGCAGAGCTTCGATATTCTGAGACTCCAGTGTGCACCGAATTCACAGGAGTTTTGATTGATGTGGCTTTTGATCAAGCTGGTAACTTTTTCATGGTGATATCCACCTGATCTTAGCTTTTCATTTGATGGAAACTTTGGAGGTTAAGTATACGTAGGTGTCAAAAAGCCTTATTTTGTCACACGAACACTTCTTTAGAAAGAATTTAGACTGAGTACTTATAAAGTTTGAGGCGACCGACATTGTTTAATATACATAAAACCTCTTGAAAATGATCTAGTTTTAAAGCTTTGGGCTTTCTAAACCTTTCACTGACTGGAAAGGGTTGGTGCTCGTGTTGCGAACACAACTGCCTCCTGCTGGCGAGTGCTCTGCTTGTGGGATTAAAGCAGCTCATTACCGGTCCTAGGGTTGCATTGTCTATCGAAATTAATGCCACAGCCTCATATGGACTGTGAAAACCAGCCTAACTGAAAGAAAAATCCCCCGAAATGCAGATTTCAGGGCGAGTTTGTGTATTGGTTTGTCCTTTGTTCAGCAAAGATCATAGAATCATAGAACAACCAGGTTGGAAGGGACCCATCGGATCTTCTAGTCCAACCATTCCTATCAAACACTAAACCATGTCCCTCAGGACCTCATCCACCCGTCCCTTAAACACCTCCAGGGAAGGTGAATCAACCACCTCCCTGGGCAGCCTACTCCAATGCCTAGTGACCCTCTGTGTGAAAAACTTCCTCCTAATCTCTAGCCTAAATCTCCCCTGGCGGAGCTTGAGGCCATTCCCTCTTGTCCTGTCCCCTGTCCCTTGGGAGAAGAGGCCAGTTCCCTTTTCTCTACAACCTCCTTTCAGGTAGTTGGAGAGAGCAATGAGGTCTCCTCTCAACCTTCTCTTCTCTAGGCTAAACACCCCCAGCTCTCTCAGCCATTCCTCATAGGTTCTGTTCTCCAGCCCCTTCACCAGCTTCGTTGCTCTTCTCTGGACTCTCTCCAGAGCCTCAACATCCTTCTTGTGCTGAGGGGCCCACAACTGAACACAGGATTCAAGGAGCGGCCTCACCAGTGCTGAGTCCAGAGGGAGAATCACCTCCCTGGCCCTGCTGGTCACACCATTTCTGATCCAAGCCAGGATGCCATTGGCCTTCTTGGCCACCTGGGCACACTGCTGCCTCATGGTCAGTCGGCTGTCGACCAACACCCGCAGGTTCCTCTCCTCCTGGCAGTTTTCCAGCCAGACTTCTCCCAGTCTGTAGCTCTGCATAGGGTAGTTGTGCTCCAAGTGCAGGACCCTCCGTTGTTATGACCTGTACCCCCCGCAAGGTCTAAATCTGATCCCGTTTGTGTTTTTCTCTTTCTGGTTGTTTTTCAGCTGAACCAGTGAGGCCAATCGACCCCGCGGCGTGGATCTCTCATACCACAGCCATGACGGGAGCGTACCCCCGTTACGGTATGAGCCCCTCCATGAGCATCACCACATCTACCAGCTCCTCACTAACAAGCTCAATTCCCGATTCGGAAAGTAAGTCACACTGCGGCCAGCACAGGGCAGGCATCTTCTGCTCGGGGCCAGCAGTGCAGAGCTGGGCACAAAACCCACCCCGGCCTCAAGCCCGATGAAAACAACGGCCGCCACACGACTCTTGAAATGCTTTCTTAAATATGTAATTCTTACGGGGAGCATAAAACCATTTGGCACAGGTCAGATGAGGTGTTTTCCCAGGGTTCACATTCAGGAAGAAGTGGCTTTTGGTCCCTTTTAAAGGCAAACCTCCAGCTTTATTCTCCCAGGTGAAAGTGAGAGCTTTCTCCTTGTGTTTGGCTATTTTGGAATAAATTTAAGTAGTTTACTTCAAGTGGCTGTCACTGGATAATTATGTCAATGTATCGTTTAAGAAACCTTCCCCTGATATCCATGTAGCTTTCCTTTATACTTTTTTGTCCTTATAGAATTCATTTAAAAAGGCAAAACCAAACATACCTGAGAGGGTGGTTAGAAGTCAGCCTTCTCACCTGGTTTGTCTGTCTCTAAACTAGTCAGATCCATGTAACCAAGGAGTTGTTATGACCCCGTGTCTTGGAAATTTTTGTTTAAAGACTGAAAGTTTCCCTTTTTTTCTTCTGCATTTACTTTCTGATAGAAGCCTGGGATAAAAGCTAGTGTTTGGGTTGAAATAAGTGGATGTAAGGCAAGACCAATAAACGGGGAGCACGTGTCTCTGAGAACACTGTCCACTGAGATCCTCATTCAGGAAGGTGTTTGTATTTAAAACAGAGCTTCTGTTTACTTGACATGGAAGTTTTGAGGTACTTCCTCAGTCTGAGTTTTTTTCTTGTAATACAGGAAGAATTTCTCTAGAGATACAACCTTCCTGTCAGGTTTGTTCGTCTCTAGGAAGATTTGTTATATTTATTTACGTACTTGTAGACATCTTGAAGTGGCTTTAAAGCTTGGAGGAGATGATCTTATTTGTGGAACAACCCTACCTCAGTTCACCAAAAGCCAGAGAGATGCCTACGTGTTTAGCAAGGGATGCTCAAGTGTCTGCCAGATCCAGAGTCTCAATTTAGGACTGAGTAACTGTGTTCGTTTTGTTGAATCATAGAATCGTTTGGGTTGGAAGGGAACTTAAAAGTTCATGCAGTTCCGACCCCCCTGTCACGGGCACTAGATCAGGTTGTAAGGCTTTTCCGTAGAGGAAGAGAGGATAGCGTTTAGGACCAAATAAAACAAACAAGAAAAACAACACTTTGAGGATTTTAAAGACCAATGTGGTGTTGACAAAATCTTCTCTGGACAAACACGTGGCTGCAGGGACCGGTTATGTCCTGTCAGGCTACACAGGCGTCTGCCTCTTTTTCTTCTCTCTTCTCTCAGATTTTTTAAGCTTTTATATTATAGATTTTTATAAGGTTCCTGGAATTCCACCTCCCCTTGAGCTGAAAGGGCCCTTATCCTGTTTGTAGGTGCAGTAGCTCTTTAGGTAGCAGGCAGCCCCACTGAGGGGGAATACATCCACGATAGGAAGCAAGAGAACCACTCACCTGATGACTGCTTTGTCCTGGGATGTATTTTCAGCCTTACAGGTACTAAAGATGACTGGAATCAAATGTATCCGCTGATTGCTGTCAAACAACGGGAGTCTGTTACCCTACATTCCCCTTGAACTGTTTATGTATCGTGTGCCTTGACATAAGGTGACGTGACTGGGAAGCGTGGGACACAGACACCCTCTCACTTTTACTTTTAAAATAAATGTTATTTGGGAGCAGAACCACGTTTCTGGAGACAGCTTCTCATTTCTCTGCCAGTGACTTAAAGCATTTCCCTTCCCCAAATGCAGGAAAAGGCAGAGTCCCCCAGCCTTTATCCTTTTTGCTTTTCACCCCTGACTTTTACCTTCTGCCTTACGCTCCCTCCTTCAGTTCAGCCCCGTGTCCTGCACCCCAGGCCCTCGGTAAAAAGAGCGCCTGGTGTGAACCTCTAGCAGGAAGGACAAAGCTGAGGAGGAACTGAGGAGGAGAGAGAGGGGCGAGGGGAGCCTGAGCATTGATGTCTCGAAGAACAAACAGCTTCATGCCAAATGGAGCTTTCTGACTTTTCAGTCCCAATTCTGTCTCAGTTCCTTAGAGGAGAGACCCACTGTTCCTCCGTGCCTGGCTGGGGCAGTGGCCGTAATGAGTAACCAGAGTCTCCTTAGACAAGTTTGGTTCGTGGCTCCTTCTTTAAAGTGTTGTGGATGCCTCCTGGTCCACTGTTCAAGGAACATGTCCAGGATGTTGTAAACGGAGGGAGAAACTGCTTTCCTAGTGCCTGGCCTTCCTCTGCTCCCTAGCCTCTGGATCACAAGCAGAGTTTGGATATCTGATGTATTCTCACAGCCACCGTCACGTCAGTGGTAGTGGTGAAGGTAGTTGAGATTTTAGGGCCATACAAGTCACCTCCACCTGGTAGGAATCGCTCTGTGGTAGCTCCTTATTTTCTCAGGTGCATTTCTTCAAATCCAGGACTGCAAAGCAAGGCAGACCCCAGTGTGTCGTAGTGATTCCTGCTTTAAAAAGCGTCTGTCTCTCCAGCAGTGTCCTGGCCATTCCAAATATTCTCCAGCAGTGGTTTGGGAGTGCCGGACTCGCTGCCTTGGTCAGTGCAAACCCTTCTCCTCGGTTACTCTGCTGAAAGGCAGGTTTTTCCAGCCTTTTTCTCCCACTCCAGGCCCTCTTTCTGCAGAGCAGGGCCGTCCCATCCCATGAGTTGATGTTTCAGTGTTTCTTGAAAGTCTTGCTGGTTCAAATCGCTGACGTTGTGGGAAAGTTCTTTTTGCCTCTTACATGGACTTCAGAGGATTTTGCATTGAGACTTCAAACTGTTTCTGCTTAAGAGTGTTCAGCCTGAGGTACCGCGTCGTCGCGTTTTGGGGGTAAATGTGTGCTTCCTTACTGCAACACGGACACCAGCCAGGGGTGGGATTATGTATGGTAGGACTTCATTCTCCTGGAGCACAGACCCCTTTCATTGCCAGCAAGTGGCACACGTAGAAAAAGACAATACTCATGTGGCCACAGTTCCTTCCACGCATCACAGTTCTCTGAGAACATCCAATCTATTGCTCCCCATGTACTTCAGTATTGATTTGTCGGGTTTTTTTCCCTTTCCCAAATCAAACACGTTGCTTTTCGCCACTAACCAAACTAACTTAAAGCAAAAGCAGAATGTTAAGTGTTTTATTCAGACTTTGTAAGTATTGAAACCGCATGCGCAGATGGTCTGGGATGTTTTCGTGCCTATCAGCAGTGCATGTGTTGAAAGAAGCATTCTCCTTTTTCATTGCTTCATGCCGGTTTTACCTTTTGTTGAACTTCTGGGTTGCTGGAGAAGGACAAAATGGGTTCCCTTGTGCTTTGGAAAGGTGGGTGATACAAGGAACCGGGAGAAGGGAGGAGGGCTTCCGAATTCCTGAACTAAAACACAGGACACGCCTGCTCAACGTGAATTTTCCAGGGCTGAGAAGATGGGAGCGGGAAGGAGGACTGGGTTCTGCATCCAAAGAAAGACTTGTCTTGTGTGTAGACAGGATGATTTGGTTCTGCACAAGACACAGAAAGGCTGTTAGACTTTTGGACCCAGATTCACCCACTAGGTTTCAGTATTAGATGCCATTTTACCTCTGTGTGTGGCAGAGGAGTTTCTAAAGGAAGCAGCCTCCTGTGGTAGGGATCTCGGGTCAGTGGTGTGAATCTCAGCCCTGTTACGCTTATTTTATTATAAAAATTTTGTGGGACTAGAGATAAGGAGGAATTTCTTTGCTGTGAGAGTGGGGAGGCCCTGGCCCAGGTTGCCCAGAGCAGTGGTGGCTGCCCCATCCCTGGAGGTGTTCCAGGCCAGGTTGGATGGGGCTTGGAGCCCCTGATCCAGTGGGAGGTGTCCCTACCCATCACAGAGGGTTTGGAACTGGATCTCTGAAGAACTGGTTCGGCTGCTGTAATTTATACCATTGATGAGGATGCGTTTGGGAACCTTTGTGTCTTTTTTAGCATCCGGTGGTGAGCTGTGACTTGAAAAATGTTTCATCTGAATTGGGAGCTGAGAAGGTCTTTTTGGACTCGGTTCATTTCAAAGAAGCGTGTAACCTTTCTCCCTTTTAGAATTAGAAGAATCTCCTTTAACTGTGAAGAGCGACATGGCTACTATTGTCAAGGTTATGCAGCTACCAGACTCGGGCCTTGAAATTCGGGACAGGATGTGGTTGAAAATCACCATCTCCAATGCAGTGATAGGTAAGCGGATCAAAGGAATGCAGGGGTGAAACCAGGGGCTCTTTATGAACAGGCTGAAGGAACCATCTTTATGTGAACTCCCCCAATCACTTCTGTTCTGTAGATCTCCTGACATTTTCCTTACTGCAACTCAGAAGGAGTTAACAACATAACTATAACATTTTCTGTGTCTACCTGTGGTGTCACCTTTAACGTAATGTGCAACTGGATGCAGGATGATTCTCTGCTTCCTTTACTGATGTGTGGTGGTTGCTAATTTAGCCGTTTAAAGTCGTGAAAATGATACTTGAAGCTCTTCGCATGCTCAGATCTGCCCTCAGTGCCACACACTGCAGCCCAGAGGGCTCTGTGAGAATATCAAGATTCAAAAACCCCGAAAAGATCGGTCTGGCTCAGGTGATCCTCTTCCCATTCTCATTTTAGGGGCCGATGTGGTTGACTGGCTTTACACGCACGTGGAAGGCTTCAAAGACCGACGGGAGGCTAGAAAATACGCCAGCAGCATGTTAAAACACGGCTACCTCAGGCACACCGTGAACAAAATCACCTTCTCGGAACAGTGCTATTATGTCTTTGGAGACCTCTGTGCCAGTAAGTGATCCAGCTGGGAAGGGCAAAGCTGCACGAGTGGTGTCTCTGCTGTGCTCACAGGATGCACAGAGGAGAGTCCTGAGAAGCTGCGGCTGCCCCATCCCTGGAGATGTTCTAAGCCAGCTTGGATGGGGTTTGGAGCCCCTGATCCAGTGGGAGGTGTCCCTGCCCAGGGCAGGGGGTGGAGTGGGTTGGGCTTTGTGGTCCCTTCCAACTCAAATCGTTCTACACTTCTCTGATTTCACAAGTAGATGTTTCAGAATAGTCCACAATTCTGAATCATAGAATCATAGAACAACCAGGTTGGAAGGGACCCATCGGATCTTCTAGTCCAACCATTCCTATCTAACACTAAACCAAGTCCCTCAAGACCTCATCCACCTGTGCCTTAAACACCTCCAGGGAAGGTGACTCAACCCCCTCCCTGGGCAGCCTATTCCAATGCCCAATCACCCTCTGTGGGGAAAACTTCCTCCTAATCTCCAGCCTAAATCTCCCCTGGCGGAGCTTGAGGCCATTCCCTCTCATCCTGTCCCCTGTCCCTTGGGAGAAGAGCCCAGCTCCCTCCTCTCTACAACCTCCTTTCAGGTAGTTGTAGAGAGTAATGAGGTCTCCTCTCAGCCTCCTCTTCTCCAGGCTAAACACCCCCAGCTCTCTCAGCCGCTCCTCATAGGGCCTGTTCTCCAGCCCCTTCACCAGCTTTGTTGCTCTTCTCTGGACTTGCTCCAGAGCCTCAACCTCCTTCTTGTGGTGAGGGGGTTGATGCTTCCTCTTAGACTGTGCAGTCAGACTGCTTGGAGGAGAAGATTGAGCTCTTCAAACAGGGCATTGCACTGGGGCTCAGGAAAGCGGAACTCATTCCTGGTGATGCCACAGGTTTCCTGCTTGTCAGTCACTCTTGTTTCCAGTCTGTAAAACTGGGATGGTTCCTGTTGATTTAGGAAAGCGCCACAAAGGTGCCTTGGTGCTCAGTGGTAAATATTGAGGTCTGCCCTGCTACGGATGAATTTTTGGGCCAAGGCCGAGTCCCTCTCCACTCTCAGTGTGTGCTAACTGTTATTAGCTGGTGAGAGCCAGCTGCTCGATGGGAACAGAGTCCTCACCTTTTTTCTCTTTTCCAGATTTGGCTGCACTGAACCTTAACAATGGTTCTAGCGGAGCTTCCGATCAGGACACCCTCGCTCCTCTTCCACACCCTGCTGCTCCCTGGCCGTTAGGCCAAGGATACCCCTATCAGTATCCTCTGCCTCCTCCGTGTTTTCCACCAGCGTACCAAGACCCAGGCTTCAGCTACGGTAGCGGCAGTGCAGGGAGCCAGCAAAGTGAAGGTAAGACGCTTTATCTGCTATTTCTCTCTGCAGCTGTCATGCCTAACCATTTGCTTGAGTTCTTCCGTACTGTCTGTGCTCCTGTCTTGTGGTTTCGTACGCTGCCTGCATGGATTTGGTGCGACCGCGCTCCCTCCGAACTGTTTGTGTGGGTGAGGGACTGGGTTAGCCCTTCAGCTCGGGATCGAAATGGCCAGCGATGCTTTAACCGAGTGTATAGGGCAGGACAGAATAGAACAGACGCAGCTTATGGCGATGCTGTGGTTCTGTGCCCTGTGCAAAACACCAGTGGGAACCAGAACCGAGCTGTTTGTTCTGTCCGTGACTTTGCTCACTTAACAGCACCACTATGGCTTAGACAACATCAATGACTCAATCTCCCACCCTGTAAAGCATTCCCCCCTTTCTAGAGGTCAGAGACGTTGCCAACATCACTCAGCATTGATAGAAATGAGGCCACGTCCTTGCTGATGGAGCAGAGTTCAGAGCCAAGGTGCTCTTAGCTTTTACTTCCACGCTCAGTACAAAAAGCAGATCACTCTCTGCTTGCGAGAGGTGGCCAACCAAATGTTCTAGAGAGCTGAAACCCTGCTCACAGGGAGGATTAAAACCCCAATCTCCGCCTTTCCTGCCCTAGGATAATTTTATGGCTCATTTTTAAGCCTTAGTAAATAAAAAATCACATACTTTTGCCTGTACAGACTTTTTTTTTTTTTTTTTATAAATCATTTCCAGAGTGACTTTTGCTTTTGGAAATGCTGCCGGGAAAGAAAGGCTGAGGAGTCTCTGTGTTTCTGTGCTGAACATCCAGTAACTCGGATGTAACTTCTCCCTGTTTAAGGCAGCCGGATAGATTTCTCAAAATTGCACAGAAGAATTTGGTAAATTTTAGCACTAGTGCCTCCCACCTGATGTCAAAGTTACACGTGCCTGTGAGGAAGCTCCATCCAGAGGTTTTAGAACAGCAAGCTGATTGCTCTGGGAAGAATGTGATTATTTCTCTGGCAGCTGGTTCTGCAGACAGTGGAGAATCCCATCTCTGCTGCTGGAATGGGAAAGGTACAGTATTTTATCCATGCGACCCGTGTTACTGGCTAAAGAGAGCGCTACGAAGGGCACCGAGATGTTTAATTCTGAAGGGTTTCGACACTTCCCTTGTTCTTCTTTTGGAAACTACACTTCTTGTGTTGTTTCTTGTGTTGTAACTGTTATTCCCTTGTTTTGTCCTGAGCAAGCGTTAGACTGAAGGATTCCTAGCGGAATGGCTGACTCTAGGGGATTGGTAAGCTTCAAATGCCTCCATAAATAAGAATGAATTCACAGCATGATCATTTTAGACTCTTGTGACCCAAATGTTTAGCTGTTTTGGTTTTTTTCTTTATTTTCGTTTTCTTATTTTCCTTTTTTAATTGTCTTGGACGCTCGACCTGTCTCAGCGCACAGTAGGTGGATAGTGTGGCGTTAGCTTCTCAACCAGTCTGGCCCCCGAGTGACCGTCAGCTCCGAGAGCAAAACCCTATCACCGGTCTCTTTACTCCTCTTCATCAAATAAGTGAATCCCAGCTCCTAATTTATTAGCCTGATGTCGTCCATATGGATTGGATTTATCCACCGGTCTCTTTCCACACCTCATAGAATCATAGAATCACCAGGTTGGAAGAGACCCATCGGATCATCGAGTCCAACCATTCCCATCAATTACTAAACCATGTCCCCCAGGACCTCATCTACCTGTGCCTTAAACACCTCCAGGGAAGGTGAATCAACCACCTTCCTGGGCAGCCTAGTGCAGTGCCCAATGACCCTTTCCATGAAAAACTTCCTCCTAATCTCTAGCCTAAAAGTAGTTTCTCCTCTCACTTACAGGATGCTCGAGCACTGTCCAGATATCTCTAGAAGGAACTAAGAGTCCTGATACATGTGGTTGCATTTTTCACTGTCCATACAAAGTGCTGGAATTGGGGTTCTTGGGTTCTTCTTATGTGCAGTGGTAGATCATAACTGAATCCACCTGGTGAACAAGCGTGTCACATAGTTTTGAGATGATTGTAGAGTATTGGCTGAAGATTACAGAAAATCACCTAAAATTTGGGTCAAGAGACAGACTGAGACAGTGTTCTGACCAGCGATAGATGGGGAGGAAGATCTAGCAAGGTTTTTTTGTGGTGTTGCAGTTCTGTTCAAGGCTCTGTTCCCTTATTTAATTGTTCCTCATTGTTCTTGCCTGCAGTATCGATGGGTCCCTTCCAACCTGGTTGTTCTGTGATTCTGTGATTCTGTGATTTAGGTGAACCTTAAAGGCTCAGGCAGCTTTGCTGTAGGGAGTGGCAGTGCTGTGAGGACCAATGCCAAACATCATCTCTGCTACCACAGAGTTTAGATCAAAGCCATATCCCTGCTCTGGTTGACGTGATGGTGAGAAATCTGCAGTTTACAGTCTGAGGGGATGAAAGAAGTAGGAATTCATCTTGAGATAAAGGCAGAGGCGGATGAGCTGTGGAAGGGATAGAATAAAACATCTGTTTTCTTCCACTGTGAACCATGTGCCACAGTCCAGAGCTCACAAAGACACTTCTTGGCTGTCATCTCTGTGGTGTTCTTTGGTGCAAAGGCTGTTACAGCCAAGCTGCTAACAAGTAGAATCATAGAATCATAGAACAACCAGGTTGGAAGAGACCTATCGGATTATCAAGTCCAACCATTCCTATCAAACACTAAACCGTGTCCCTCAGGACTTTGTCTACCCATCCCTTAAACACCTCCAGGGAAGGTGAATCAACCACCTCCCTGGGCAGCCTGTTCCAATACCCAACGACCCTTTCCATGAAAAACTTCCTCCTAATCTCTAGCCTAAAAGTAGTTTCTCCTCTCTCATTTGTTTTCATGAGATCATTAGGAAAGATTTGAAGTGGCAGCTCAGGGACCTCTCCAAAAAGCTCACCTTAACGAATCTTCCCAGTATTCGGTGGAGGCACCTGAATCTGTGTTAATGTCTCCATTTACAGACGGATGAGGGTCAAAGAAGAGCAGTGTTTTCCCCAGAACAGAGAAGAACTGATAGGGGTTGCAGCCAGCAAATTCCACTTCACGGTACCAGGCTCAGAATACAAACTTCAAGTCCGTGGATTTTGTATTCTGTGTTTTCCCTTTCTCCTTGCGCTCTGCAGGGGAATCCGGGCACACCAGGTTGGTCTGGTTCTTCTGTCTCTTCTCCTTCCCTGCTCTAAACATCGGCTGGAGGAGACAAAAGGTGATGATCATATGTAGTTCAAGAAAGCAGCAGTTCAGAGTCATGGTGGTTCTCCTGCTTCAGCGACTCTGGTGACTCAGTGGCTGATTCAGCCTCAAAATCACGGAAGGGGTCATTGGGCATTGGAATAGGCTGCCCAGGGAGGTGGCTGATTCATCTTCCCTGGAGGTGTTTAAGGAACGGGTGGATGAGGTCCTGAGGGACATGGTTTAGTGTTTGATAGGAATGGTTGGACTCGATGATCCGATGGGTCTCTTCCAACCTGATTCTATGAAAAGCTGGTCCTGTTCTGCTGGCCTGGGGATCCTCTTCAGGGAGACGATCTGTGGGGGGTTTTTTTGGGTTTTTAAAAAAATAATTAACTTGGAAATGTCTCCTAACATCATCCCATCATCTCATGGGCATGACCTTCCACGTCCATGTAAAATCAGTTCTGAAATTTAGTGAAGCTTGTATGTAGTGACAGTTCAGCTCACGCCAGCAGCAGTCCTTTGGTTTTCTGAGCTATTTAGTGAGTTCTCTGCTGGGAACACCCTGCCTGCTGCTGATTCGTGGCAGAGTAGTTCAACAAATACCTGTTTGTTGAAGAACTCTCCAACAAGAGAACCGTGTAGTGACGAAAGAATCTACCCACAGGAGCCAGAACATCCGTTAACCTCAGGTGATTTGGCCCTGGTGTGAGTATCCCCAAGGATGATATAGAAGACACATCAGGTTCTTCTTGAAGAGGTTTTGCTGGTAGAAGATAGGGAGGACTGGGAAAGTTACGATTAGATTGAACGTCGCTTGCTTGAGTCAAACCCCAAATGCCTGCTTCTTCCTTCCTTTTTTGGCTCCTCTGCTGTCTCTGGTCTGTGGGGTGGCAGTGGAGCAGAGGGCTTTCAGCCAGGAGGTCTAGGCTAGCTGCTGCTTTCACTGGGCGAGCTCCGAGGTGTCTCCGTGTACCTGTGCATGGCACAACCTTGTCAGCTTTGTTCTTCCGATGATCATTGCTAAATCCCATAAGCCGCCACCAGCACGTTCAAGCCTGGTTTTGTCATCATTCTTGCCATTCCAGCAGTCGTACGCAGAGCCGTGAGTTTCGGTAGGAGCTGATGCGGGAGGCGGCGGCGACCGCGAGCTAATTCTGCTTTTCTGTGTGTCCTTTTCTTCGCTCGCGGCCCTCTAGGAAGCAAAAGCAGCGGCTCGAACCGAAGCAACAGCGAGAACAGCAGGAGAGCTCTTGGCAGAGAGAAGGACCGCAAGTCGGCTGGCAGCGGCAGCGAGTCCGACCACACCACCCGCAGCGGGGGCGGCACCAGCGTCGTGCGCCGGGAGAGGCCCGTCAGCCAGCTCAGCCACCGGAGCCACGTCTCTGCCACCCACAGCGAGAGAAGCCACCACAGCCACCACTCCTACGGGCCTCCAGGAGTCCCACCCCTCTACAACCTCCCCAAGCTGGGCTCCAAAGTCTACGGGACGAGCGGACCCCCAGGAGGGCCCCCCGTGAGGGAACTGAGCTCCGTTCCTCCGGAGCTGACTGGGAGCCGGCAATCCTTCCAGAAGGCCATGGGCAACCCTTGTGAATTCTTTGTTGACATCATGTGAGAGAAAGTGCCTTCAGACTCGGCGTGGGGAAGGGCCAGGGGGCTTGTTTTGGGGGGCGGGCGGGCAATTCGGTCATTGTCCAACTCATAACGGAAGAGTCTTGGCTGTCTTGCATGTTACACCTTCCCGGTTTGCACTTGTGTTGCGGAAAAATCAACAAAACAAACCAAAAAAATACAAAAAAAAAAAAAAAATCCCCACTAAAAAGAACAACAGCAACAAAAAAAAATCTCCCGGGATTGTTAAATATCAGCAAATTGATGGCATCTTTTCTTTGTCCCCTTTTTTCCCACACTCGCCCCCCCAGTTTCTTCCCCTCCTGGTTTGGGTTGTGACTGGTTGGCATATATTCACATCGTAATGAGCTTTGGTAACTGTGGCGCCTCCTTCAGTGCAATTCGTGTCTCTTTTGGGCTTTCTCAAGGACTATTATTTCACACCCGACTTCTGAATTTCCAGTAATGCATAGTAGCACTTTTATTTTTTCCCTGCTTATTTCTCTTTACAAGGAAAACAATCCGACGACTGACTGGTATCTGTGATACCGCCTGTGTCTTGGCTGCTCTAAGCAGAGAAGCGCAGACCCAACGTGAGCTTGGAAAGGAACAGCCTCAAACCGATTCCTGGCAGGAGAAGCTCCGACTCCCACCTTCTGCCCACTAGGGAGTATAAATCAATCTTGCTTTTCTTTTCTTTTCTTTTAAGGTATCATTCAGTCCAGGGAGTGGTGGAGTCTTGCTGCTGTATGTGTTCATTGTGCAGAACGTGTAAAGTTGTTTCCTTCAGTACCACGATAGTGACCTCGTAGCTGCCGCTCGTGGGCATTTCAGTCACGTCCCTGCTGCCAGGCGGCTCTCTTCCTTCTGCTCGTAATGCCCTCTCGCTTACAAGTTGGCAAAGTTGTTCCTGCAGAATTGCTCTGCGGTTGTAGCTGCAGCTTTTCCCTTTTGAAGGGGAATATTTATCGAATTTATCCGGTTCTAGCAGACATAGGTAAATCCTGGCTCCCACTGTTCGTTTTGATCACCCCTTTTCCCCCATTCTTGGTTTCTGAGCAGCGTCTTTTTCTTTTCTTGGAATAGAAAGCTGGAGATGTCTAATCCCAATGGCAACGTTACCCAAGAATGTTCTGAACACAGACAGGTGCTGGCTGCTAGCAGAGAGGTGAGAGGGTGTTGGGAGAACAGCTTGTAAGTGGTGCAAGGAACAAATCTTTATCATAGAATCGTAGAACAACCAGGTTGGAAGAGACCCATCGGATCATCAAGTCCTTTACACCTGACACAGAGCGAGACCCACAGGGAAGCCCCTGCTGGGGAGCTTTGACTTAAGCACCTGCTCTAGTGTATCCCTGAGATTTCATTACTGTGCATTTCTCACTCTAAGGCTTTAAAAAAGCGCCTCACGCAGCCCGAAGGTTCCTTAAGGAACCTTCGGGCTGCGTGAGGCGCTTTTTTAAAGTATCTAAACGAGGGTCTAGGGTCTCATTTCATGGGAAAACCAAGCGAAGCTGCCGTCCCATAGTGGCCTTTGACCATGGGCTGTGCCTCAGATTTATGTTTTATGAGCTACCTACTTCCAGCAGGCTTTAGGACAAGGGCTTTAGAGTCAGTCCTTACTGTATAACAAGTGTTTTCTTCGTTGCTAAGAAGCTTCTTTTCGTTACGTTCCGTGCTTTATGGGTAGTGTGACTACCCAGTATGAATGTCAAAAGAGAACATGCCTTTCTCGCTCTCTCCGTGGCATTTGAGGTTCCTTTACCACCCTGAAAAATTACCCTTCAAAACTCTCCTTTTAGTATGTTCATTCTGATGGATTTTAGGAAACCGTCCTCAGACTAGGGACTCTGGTTGCCTAGGATCATAGAAGGGTTTGGGTTGGAAGAGATCTTGAAGATCACCCAGTTCCAACCTCCCTGCCAGTTGATAAACCAGCTGAGTGGCTCGAGACACTTTTCTCCCCAAGAATCTCCCCCAAAGCCACATAATGTGTGTGAAAGCAGTGCTTTCCTTGTACTCTGCTGTGCTGGCAGAGTCCTCGAGGGCTTGTTCAGAAGGTGGCACTACCTAAAGCTTGACTGTCCAACAGTCTCCTTGATTTTCCTTTCCTCCTCCCACTAACGCAGCAAAGATGTGAACTAAGCATTTAAAGCAATGAAATAAATCAGGGTAAAACACTTCTGTAATTCTGCTGCTTTTCCACTGTTAAGGAGTCTGTGACTTCACTGACAATCACGAGTGGTTCTGCTTCTAAATCTATTTTAACTTCCGCAGTCTCTTACATATTAGGATTTTTCTGGCCTGCTTTGTCTTAAGGCAGAACCGACAGGGCTGGAGGAAGAGGCTGTCGCTTCGATATTTCCAAAAAGGGATTCAAGCTGGGGCCTGAGTTTTCACCCATGGAAGAAACGTATTTCATTTCCTCATCTTCTTTCGGGAACCGCAGTTTACTCACCCGCTTTTTGTGGTTTTGTCTTGTCGTTATGCTGTTGGTAGAAACTGTTGTGTGTCTCGCTGGTCTTTGCTGCTATGTTGAAGGACTGTGTTCTGTACGTGTGTGTCTGCGGCTGCCTCTGGGGTGAGGCCGATGCTCTGGCACCGTAACTCGGGGGGTGAGAAAGCATTTGGCTGCTAAACCCACCCTGAACTCATCGCACCCCCAACCAGGCATCCATTCCAGGCTCTGAATGTACCGACAGATGCGCTTAATGCTGGATATGTGCAGAGCCTGCTGCTGCCGGGGAGCAGCAGGAGAATGTAAATGATCCTCTGTGCGCGGTGCAATACCTAACGGCCCCTGTGGCTTCATTTCCCTGTCTTGTAGTGAGAGGGAAGGGAAAGTTAGGCCTGAAACGACGCTGGCGCTTGATTTTCAGAAGTGAATAAAGCAGGAGGTGTCTCAAACCCCATCCTTGGCTGTGCAGGTTTCCCTTCTGGGGCTGCAGCGCTGCCTGCTGAAAGAGGTGCCGCCGAAGCTGCTTCCAGCAGGCACTGGCTGCTTCCCTCCCCAGGGCCTGAAATTTCTCTCTGATTGTAAAGTCGAATAACTGGCACTGCCTGAGCTGTGGAGTGCACGGCCTGTGCCTCTCACTGCGGCGAGGAGGGCTGGGTTTTGGAAACCACTTCACAACGGGAGCCTTAAATAGTTGGCAGTTTTATTCTCCGAGCCCCTCAGCGTCTGCCTGTGCTCTGCAGCCGAGCTTAACGTTCACGTGTACCTGCCGACAGCTTTTAACAAGGACTGCTGGGTGTGTCTGGAAGGTCGTAGAACGTGAGGAGCAAACAGTCTGGCTTGACGTCTCCTCTCCAAGGGAGGAGGTTCCTGTAGGAGCGTCGGGCCCGCTCGGTCTCGCAGCTCTGAGGAACACGTTCTTTGGCAAATGAGTCTTAAAAGCACTGCTGTTGTCTTTTACCTCCTGTTAAGAAATTTCCTTTTCCAAGGTAACAGTCCCCTGGACACTTTATCCAAAGGTTTGTTGGATGGCAACGATGCACAGACATTGACTTTTGGTGTTATTTTTTTTGTTCTGTTCGGTCCCACCTTGAGGCTCGACAGCTCATGGGTTGATGTAATTGTTTTTGGGTTCGCATTTAACTGGATTGTAATAAGATTGACTTAAAATTATTAATTCTAATCAGTGATTAGAAATACATGTAAAGAATTTTATGTACAGTAGAGGAACAAAGTTACATGATTTTAAATAATGAAATCCCAGACTATCGCCTATTCTAGAATTGGTTCTACTCAAAGAGTGACCTCTTACTAGCATGGACTGCACTGTTCCTGTTAAATGTCTATTGCATAATTGAATTCTTTTTTGTAGATATTGTATTAAAACTCAAGTGTCTGTATAGTTAATATATAGCTGCTTATGTGTAAATGCTATTTTAAACACTAAAAATCTTTTAATTTTATGTGATACCACAGTGTACGTCCTCAGTTCTTCTCGCTATATTTTACTCGTGAATGATGAGATATTAGTTGAATCTTATTCTCTTTTTTCCCCCTAAAGACAAGGATGGTTTGTCCTCTGCAGGAGAAGATTGTTGAGGAGCTACTGGTAGGCAGTTCTGAGGATTAGTGGTATTTCTGAAGTGCCCTGTGAGTGTTTGCTGCCAAACTGGGCCGAGATGCAGAGTTCCGTGCAGGTTAACAACATCTGGCTGGAAAGACAAGACCTGCCATTCATCTGAAATGCTCTAGCTTTGAGCTAATTACTAATATATTGATGCTGAAGTTATGCTTTCCCCTTAAATTGCCCTAACTCTTAATTACTGAGCTTCTCCCTCGCACAGCTCGGCAGGAGAAGATGTAGAGGAAAGGCTGAAGGAAGTTTGTGGAAGTCAAAGGCAGCTGGAGGATCTGTCCTGGTGCAAAGGGTGAGCTGAAACAAGCTCTCCTGCCTGCACTCCCTGCAGGTGAAGCTGCTGATAGAACCTCTCGGTGTGAATATTCCCTTTGTTCTGCACTCCCACAAACTCCACAAAGTCCCAGAGCTGAAGTGAGGAGGACTAGTGATGTTCTCAGGTGCACCACAAAGACTTGCTGCAGCCTCCAGACGTGAGGACTTCAGTGTTCAGGTGAGATTTTGCTATCTGTGGTCACGCTGAGGAGTGCTTTTGTCAAATATTTCAACCAAGTGGACCAGGAAAATTTTTAGCCTGGGTTTTACCGAGATTCTGGCTTGCCCACAGTTATCCTAACTTGGAATGAAACTGTACAATCTCTTGAGAAGTACAAATTCTTGCTTGTTTTGTTTTAGTGCTCGTGGACCGGTTCTCGGTTAATGTGTGTGGAGGTTGGAGGGTATCGGGGGCTGGCAGAGCAGTGGTTGCAATCAAACCGTTGCTTTGCCTTTCAGTCCTTTACTTCGTTTAAACTTTCTGTTCAGCCTGCTAGGTAAGGAGGTTGAGAGAGGAGGGAGCTGGGCTCTTCTCCCAGGTAACAGGGGACAGGACAAGAGGGAATGGCCTCAAGCTCCGCCGGGGAGATTTAGGCTAGAGATTAAGAGGAAGTTTTTCACACAGAGGGTCATTGGGCATTGGACTAGGCTGCCCAGGGAGGTGGTTGATTCCCCTTCCCTGGAGGTGTTTAAGGCACAGGTAGAAGAGGTGCTGAGGGACATGGTTTAGTGTTTGATAGGAATGGTTGGACTCGATGATCTGATGGGTCTCTTCCAACCTGGTTGTTCTATGATTCTATGATTCTAAGGCTGTGTTTAATAGGGTGCTGGTGTATGAGATGAGCTTATAAAGTCATCATAAATAGAATTAACTCCTTAAAACCTACCCAGCTTCCACTGAGGAGCAGGTAACTGCATCTGGTTTATTGTCTGTCTATTGGGAATCTTCCTCTGGCTCCTCTTTAATGGAATTCTGGAAGTGATCCACCGTGTTCATATCAGGCAGGAACAAGATGATGTAGCATTTCGGGAGGTAATAAGCCCCCAGGATACCCAGAGCGGTTGCCAAGATGGTACTAATCTGAGTAACAGACCTGAGGACTGTCTTCAGGGTGGCGAAGACAGCGATGAAGAAGATGTAGATGATGAAATAGATGAGGGTGGCAAACGTGATGCCCCTGGCCAGGTTGTACTTCTTGCCAGTCGTCTGCACCATGAAGGTGCAGAGGAAGCAGACGGTGGCCAGGCAGTTGTTGTAGCCGTGCAGGAGGACGAAGGCAAACCAGGACTCGGTGTTGCACACCAGCAGGACTTCAGTGGGCAGGGACTTGTAGTCGGACATCAGGCGGTCGGGACCCAAGCAAAGGTAGCAGGTAGAGAAGGCGCATTCGGTGAGGAAGCACGAGATGATGATGAGCCAGGCCCTCCTGGGGGTCACCCATGGCAAGAAAGTGGGGGCACAGCGAGGGCACTCGGTCACTAGGGTGATCTCTAGGGACTTGATGAAAAGGGTAGAGAAACAACCGTTGAGGCACAGGCAGGTGATGACCTGCTGGATCATACAAAGGTTTTTCCCAGGCTTCCCTATGTAGAGGCAGCAGCTGAGACACAGCAGCGAGAGCGTGAACAAGGCAAAGAAGTTCATTTTGCCTCCAGAAGCCTGCACGAGGGGGGTCTCGAGGTTCTTGTAGAAGAGCACTGCTGTCAGGCAGATCAGGGAGATGATGATGGCCATCAGCGCCAGCAAGGCGATGGTGACCGGCTCGTTCCAGAAGAGGTATCTCTCGCTGCGGACGTAACACTGTGTGCTCCGCACAGGGGACCACTCGTGCTCGAGGCAGGGAGTACAGGTGGAACTGGCTGCAAGGGAACAGTGAGAAGGTGATGATTGCTGTGCAGTGGAGAGCTGCTGCCCTCCTGCAGGTGACCCTTGAGGATGGGTCACAGTCACCAATTGAGTGGCTGCTTTGGGTGCTGCTTTCCCTGCTTCCTCCCCTGCCAACGTGGACTGGGTCTTCAAAGCTTGCTCAGTCGCTTTTTATTTTTTCCCCTCTACTTCTCCACCCTCCCTGCAAAAGGATCCACATATTGCTTGGTTCTGTTTCCTTTAGAATTGTGGAACGGTTTGGGTTGGAAGGGACCTCCAAGCCCAACCAGTCCCACCCCTACCATGTGCAGGGACACCTCCCACTGCATCAGGGGCTCCAAGCCCCATCCAACCTGCCCTTGAATCCCTCCAGGGATGGAGCAGCCACAACTTCCTTGGGCAACCTGTGCCAGGGCCTCCCCACCCTTCCAGGAAAGTATTTCTTCCTGAGATCTCATCTCAGTCTTCCCTCAATTTCATCTTAAATCTCATCCCCCTCATCCTATCCCTGCACTTCCTTATAAAGAGCCCCTTCCCAGCTTTTCCTCAGGAAGGGTCACCAGGTTCCAAAAGATCCCAGAATTTCATCATACCCCTCTTAAGAGAAAACACACGTATTGTCCTTCTGCATTTTCTTTGGAGAGGAAGGTCCCCCCTGAAGGTCTGTAGAGCACGACTGGGCAATACCCAGCAAAGCAAAAAGGACTGAAATGCTCCGCACTGGTCGTGCTTCCTGGAGAAGAGCTCACAACTGGTTATTACCAGCTCAGTGAGACTGTGTGAGCCTGACCAGTAGATAGATGTAATATAGAAGGTAAAGCCAGACCTCACCTTTAATGCTCCAGAAGGTGTTCTCTGGACAGTCCGTACAGTCATAGCAGCAGAGGTGGGATCCTTTTATTCGTCTGAATTGTCCTGGTTTACAGCGTCTGAAGCACTCCGAGATGGGCTCCTAGGTAATAGGAAGAAGGAACATCAGCCACACAGCTTCAGGAGAAGCATCGTCTCACCAGACACACTGGAAGCAACTGGCTGGACTGGGATCCATCCCCTGTCTGAGTCTCAAAAGTTCTAGGACCTCCTTTTTCAGAGGAGCAAGAACTGGGTCCCTCAGCAGACTTGTAGGCACAGCATGTGGGCCTGAGAGCTATTTAAGAACTGGCCTGATGGAGCTGCAAAACCATTTCACCTCCTTTTGTTATTGTTTATGATTTTTCCCATGGTTTTTACCTTTTGATCTGCAGTGTGAAACTGAACCTGGGACTTGTTGATGAGCAAGAACTCTTCGTAGTCGCCCACAGGCAGGTATGTAAGGCTGCCGTTCTTCCAGGACCAGAAGATAAGCTTGTACCCAGGGTTTGTGTTGTGGGAGTGATCGAACCTTAAAGTTTGGCTGTTGGCCCTGAATGGGAAGGTGTTCATGAAGTGCAGGAGCTGAGGAGAGAATGAAAATTGACAGTGAATACTGGTACAGTTGACGCTCTCGCTTAGGGAATAATAGACATAAGGAAGAATTTCTTCACTGTGAGAGTGGGGAGGCCCAGGAACAGGTTGTCCAGGGAAGTTGTGGCTGCCCCATCCCTGGAGGGGTTCAAGGGCAGGTTGGGTGGGGCCTGGAGCCCCTGATCCAGTGGGAGGTGTCCCTGCCCATGTCAGGGAGGTTGGAACTGGCTGATCTCTAAGGTCCCTTGCAACCCAAACTATTCCGTGATAATGCAATCAGCTAACTTCTGACTGAAATCAGGTGTCTCTTATGTGGTCTTAGACTGTGGCTATCGACTGCTCCATCTACTGTGCGAAACCCCATGAGCAGGAGCCAGAACAGCCCTGGAGAGGGGAAGGCAGCAGCAGAGAAGGTTCTGGAGCAGCAGGGTTCAGCTACCTGAGGGAACGGTTGAGGTTGTGTCTCTGCCAGAGCACGGGGAAGGAGCCGGGTGCCGCGTAACCCCCCTTCTCTGTCTGTTTGTGCCCCCGACCATCACTCACCTGCCAGGATGGGATGGATGCCTTGGGACACGCTTGGTGGGTGCAGCCCAGTGCTCTGTGCAGCGCGTAGGCCACGCTGTAGACTGCCACGTGCACCGGTTCGGTTTGCGTGCGGCTCAGAAAGGGCGAGACGTCCTGCAGCGAGACGTGGTCGCACTCCGAGCACTGCGTGCCCAGCATGTCCGAGTTCAGGAGGTCACTGAGTTTTCTAGACTCCTGGCAAAACTTATCCTGCTGAACAGAGGCAAAGAGGTCAGCAACGTATTCCTGGAAGCCTGGGACGGGGTCTACTTTCATAACAAAGCCTAAGACTGTCCCAATGCTCTGAATATTTGGGATGTAGGCAGCTATGTCAGACAACATCCAGGCTTCGGTGCCAATCCAGACTTTCTTGCTGAGTCCCATCCTGATGCTGTGTTCCAGCAAGGCCTGGGCTGGCTGACTATAGCTAAAAAGGACGATGATGTTGACATTGGTCTTGTTAATTAACGTAATGGTCTCTTCCAGTTGGTCTTTGGCTTTGGGATCTGAAAGATCTGTGGGAATTAGCCCCTCGAATGCTATGCAGATGCTGTGATTTCCAGCCATGCTTAATAGGAGCTCCTGGGCTCCTCGGCCATATTCATCGTCGCTTCCAATGGTGGCAATCCAGTTCCATCCAAACTTGGTCAGTAGCAGGACAATAGCTTCCACCAAGTTCTTATCGCTGGGAACGGTGCGGTAGAAGGACGGGTACAACTCCGTGTTGCTGAGCTTCTCGCTGCTGGCTCCGTAGCTGACCTGCGAGTTAGAGGAGAAGAGAGAAAGTGAGGCAAAGAGTAAAGTTGAGGGGAGTGGTCACAGCACAGATCTCTCTCCACCTTCTTTTCTTGGTCTTTGAGCACTGAATTTTCAAAACGCTGGGTTAGGATAGTGAGAAGGAAGAACTCCTCTAAAAGGGGTAGGTCCGTCTGGGCTGTGTTTACCAAGAGAATCCCTTATCATTAATGACAGTGATAATTAACTATATGTGAAGGGTGACGCACCCAAGGCTCAGTAACGTCTTAACTGAGGGTTACATTTACCTCCCCGTTACAGCTCTGTTGTGGCCACCGAGTCCTTAGAGCCACAGTTGTATTTTCATGGGATCTTCCCAGTTGTTGCTGGGAGCTCCGTTATTCCCATTTTCCATGGGCCACAGAGCCGCCTGCCTCTCCTCTCCAGGAATTCAGGCACTGAGGTGTCTTCCAGGAGGGAACTTTGTTGACCAAACCAAGATCACTCAGGAAATCTGTGGTGGAGGCAAGACTGGACTCTGCACTAGGACTGCTACAGGGCAAAGATCTGGAGCAGAGACCTCATTGCTGATCCAAACCCTTCCTCTACCAAAAAAGGAGATTTGTGCTTCTCTGGAAGCTCCTTAGAGCTGATCTCTCTTCTTTACCTGTGGGATCAAGAAGTTGCTGAAGAGTTTGGCAGTGACCAGGCAGAGATCTGACTTGTGGGGCCCGATGACGGCAGCCACGCGGGGCTGGTAGTCGGTGTAGTCGCACAGGACTCCGATGCCGGTGGTGCCGTTGCGGGTGAGGAAGAGCAGGCTGGGCTGCAGGGCCACCACCGGCTCGAAGCAGGTGTCGTACATCTCGTAGCCCAGCGTCACGCCTGGGAGAAGCGAGGTGGAGTTGTTGATCTGGTCGATAGCAAACCTCATCCCGAGAGCCCAGATGAGCCCCTCTAGATACAACCTGCAGGAAGAAGGAGACGGGGAATTTCAAATCTAATTAATCTTATCATTTAGTAAATACAGCCTCTGTGTTTCACAGGAGAAACTGAGGTTTAAAGAGACTGGTGTGCTCAGCTGTGAGGATCACAGCTGGTGAAGGGGCTGGAGAACAGAACCTATGAGGAGCGGCTGAGAGAGCTGGGGGTGTTTAGCCTGGAGAAGAGGAGGCTGAGAGGAGACCTCATCACTCTCTACAACTACCTGAAGGGAGGTTGTGGAGAGGAGGGAGCTGGGCTCTTCTCCCAAGGGACAGGGGACAGGACAAGAGGGAATGGCCTCAAGCTCTGCCAGGGGAGATTTAGGCTAGAGATTAGGAGGAAGTTTTTCACAGAAAGGGTGATTGGGCATTGGAATAGACTGCCCAGGGAAGTGGTTGATTCCCCTTCCCTGGAGGTGTTTAAGGCACGGGTGGATGAGGTCTTGAGGGACTTGGTTTAGTGTTTGATAGGAATGGTTGGACTAGAAGATCCAATGGGTCTTTTCCAACCTGGTTGTTCTATGATTCTATGATCAGGACTCAGACAACCTTCTGCTCTTAGCTTTGTGTACTCAACCACGAAGCCAGTGGCTCCCAGAGCACTGTGTGTGCTAATTCAGGTGAGGAGCCCTTCTTCCTGGGGTTTTTCTCCACATTATACCTTTGCACTGGGCAAATTCCTCGTCTGTCCCTGAAGGTGGAAAAATAGAATCACAGACTAGTTTGGGTTGGAAGGGACCTTAAAGATCATCCAATTCCAACCCCTCTGCTGTGGGCAGGGACACCTCCCACTGGACCAGGCTGCTGATCTTTGCTCTTCACACCCTGGTAAGCCTGCGAGACAGGATTTCATTCCCTGCTTTGCCTTTTGCACGGTCATAAAAGGCAATAGCACCATCTTGACATGTCACCTGCCTGCAGGGAGTGCTTCTCCTTCCATCTGTCAGCAAAAGAAATGTTTACCCTTTTTTATGTTGGATTCCAAACCACGCAGGAAGCCGGTGCCACTGGAAGCTTTCATCGAAGTGGAGTTGGTCGCATCTGAAGTTCGACTGTGTCATATCATCAAGAAAACCAAACCATTTTCTATTTCAGGGTCATGGCGCAGTCCCCCTGCACTCAAGCTCCTTAGAGCTGATCTCTCTTTCTGCCTCACCTCTAACGTTCACCTCCAAGACCATCAGTTGCTAGTTTCTTTTCCCGCCTCTTCCCAGCCCGATCGACCAAGTTAACACGAAGCTAGAATTCCTCTTACCTTTCACACACAACTAGTGTGGGCTCCGATCGTGCCGTCAGGTTTACGGTGTCCTTTCCAAAAGGGAACAAGCCTCCTAGGATATAATCCCCAGGCCTTCGGAACTGAGCTGACAGGCAGCTGGGCTGGGGAGCGGCTGTGGAACCAAAGCTGAAGCCCAGCAGCAGGGCAGGGACCATGACTTGAAGAGGTCTCAAAGCAATCTCCGAGGCCATGTGGGAGAGGGAATAGGGGCAGGGGATCCGTTTTCATCAGCTCCTGGGAAGCCTCTTTAAATAGAACTCGGAGAGATGGAAATAACAGGGAATGATTTGTTTAGGGAAATGTGTAGCTTTGTGCTTGGTGGGTGATAATCAAATCCCCAGCTGTACCCTGGGAGCCTGCTCGGCTGCAAACCACTGGGGTCCTGGTTGCTGTTCCTCGTCGAGGAGCCTTTACTCCCGCAGTGACGCTGCAGTCGTGGTCCCAGCTCCGGAAACTGGAGTTCCTGTGGGATTGGCAGCACGCTCGGGTGCCGCACCTGTACTGGGACCTTTGCATTAACATCCCCCTGCTCAAACCACCCAGGAAACAACATCCATAATGGGATGTGTTTGGCGAAACCAGCCCTGTTCACACCGTTCACAAACAAAGAGATTTGTGCCTTGCCTAGTGCCGGGAGCAGAGCTGGATCCGTGCAGGCTGCTCTCGTCTTAGAGCAGAGTAACTTCAGAGTAAGATGCCAGGTTGCCTGAACTGAGGGGCAGTGCAAAGAGACTGATTTGTATTTATTGTTTTTTAAATTCAAGGTCTCTTCGTCGTGTTGATAACCAGACCTTCCTCAGGGCAGCGCAAGCACCTGTCCATCGCAGACCATCGTGTGATCACAAGGTTGGTGAGTGATTATGTGGATTTGCTGAGTGATTATGTGGCTCTGCTCCTGTGTTTAGGAAGTTGTTATTGACTCACGTCCATTTTTCTCATGCTGAGCTATGATACTAACTTCAGTTTAGACTTCGGTTCGGCTAAGAGTTCCACAGCTCAGTCATTGAGGTTGTGTCGTGGTTTATATTGTTCTCCATCAGGTCTGATTCTAGAGAACAGGATGGCTCTGAACTGGAAAGCTCAGTTTACGGCCTCATACTGCCTTGTTTTGTATTTGTACTGTATCGTAACAACTGCTGACGCTGCCAAAGTGATATATGTAATATATGGATTTATCCTATGTTAATAATTTTAAGGAGGTCTTAGCAGAAGAGCCACGAAGCTGGTGAAGGGGCTGGAGAACAGGCCCTATGAGGAGCGGCTGAGAGAGCTGGGGGTGTTTATCCTGGAGAGGAGGAGGCTGAGAGGAGACCTTATTACTCTCTACAACTCCCTGAAAGGAGGTTGTAGAGAGGAGGGAGCTGGGCTCTTCTCCCAAGTGACAGGGGACAGGACTAGAGGGAATGGCCTCAAGCTCCTCCAGGGGAGATTTAGGCTAGAGATTAGTTTTTCACGGAAAGGGTCATTGGGCATTGGAACAGGCTGCCCAGGGAGGTGGTTGATTCACCTTCCCTGGAGGTGTTTAAGGCACAGGTAGATGAGGTCCTGAGGGACATGGTTTAGTGTTTGATAGGAATGGTTGGACTAGATGATCCCATGGGTCTCTTCCAACCTGGTTGTTCTATGATTCAGAAAGGGAAGGATATTTGTGTTTTCACAGCGCAGCAACTAAACCTCCGTTTAGGATGTTCAAGGAAATTCCATTTCAGGCAAAAATTATTGTTGTCAGATGTGACTGGTGGGAACAGGAGCCCAGAACACAGCATCGAGCTCTGGGTGGGTTACTCCTGACAATCACTGTCACTTCTGGTCACCAGGTAAATGAAACAACCTAGGCTAGTGAAGGATGACATGTGGTTAGAGAGCACTCTGAGTCACCTTCTTCCTAACACCACAAAGAAAGGAAACGTTGCTGGAAAGAACACTCTTCAGAAGCATGTTATTCATGTGATTTAATGTGCAGTTTAATCTCCATGAGGTAATAGTGATTTCCTGAATCATTGTGTTTTGCTGGCCCAAAATGCCTTCTGTGTGAGATACAATCAACGCACGAGGGATACTCCCTCCTCCCCCCAATATTCACATCCTCCTGAAATAACAAGGTTTTGTTTTCAGCTTTTAAAAAGAGAAATAAGCTCTGTTTTACATACTTCAGTGTGTGTGTATATATATAGGCTGCCCAGGGAAGTGGTGGCTGCCCCATCCCTGGAGGGGTTCGAGGCCGGGTTGGATGGGGCTTGGAGCCCCTGATCCACTGGGATGTGTTGCTCCCTGTGGCAGAGGGTGGGACTGGATGATCTTTAAGGTCCCTTCCACCCCAAACTCTTCTACGATTCTATATATACATACACACAATCAATACTAGATATATTGATTTACAGCAGAAACCGTAAACGCCCCCAAAGTAGTGACTTTACAGTGCAGTAAAGTGACTTTACAGTACAGTTTATCTCCAGACAGAAAAGTAAATTTTTGTAGGTATTTGACGTATTCATTAAAAAAAATACATGTAGCCAGAACGCAATTTAGAAGGGAAAACAGACAAAGTCCGGTCTGCAGCCGTAGCTGGATAGACAGGGTTGTGCAGTCTAGGCTAGAAACTGCTCCACATCCCAAGATGTGTAAAAGAAAGGAGCTTCCTCTGAGAGGATAACAGAGGAGAACAGCTTGTAAACAATAGTGAAGCAAGTGCAGTGCAAAAAGACACCACAGCTGGAACTGTGCCTGCGCACAAGGTCACAGCTACTGGTGTGAACACAGAGAGCCTCAAAGTGCAGAGTTAAGCTTTAAAAAAGAAACCGAAAGCCCCACTCGCAGCCGAGCTGGAGAGCTAAAGGTGAATCCAGGAAGGAAAAAGAAATCCCTTAAGCATCCTAATGCTGTGTTTTGCTTACTGTAGAGCTGGGGCTCTGCAGAGAGATATGTACAGATAAAAACTGGTGCGTGTTTTTCTCTTATAGTGAGGCATCTGGAATAGCTTTGCCAACCTATCATCTCTGTACAGGAAAAGGAAAGGGAAAAGAACCACAGATATGGAACCAGATGCTTGTCTGTCTGTGAAAACAGGCGTTTTTCACCTGATTCATGTGATTTTGGAACAGGTTGGATGGCTGCCCCATCCCTGGAGGTGTTCAAGGCCAGGTTGGATGGGGCTTGAGCCGCCTGATCCAGCAGGAGGTGTCCCAGCCCTTGGCATGGGAGTGGCAAGGGAGCTTAGAGGTCCCTTCCAACTGAAACCATTCCATGATTCCTGTTGGAATGTGGCAAGGCTCCTAGATCTTCCTCCCATTAGGGCAGGTTCAGCATCCCGTGCTGGGCAAAGAGCTCCTGGGTGATGCCGTAGACATCGCGGATGCAGGGCAGAGCCTCTCCCAGCATGGCCACAGCCTCGTCCGCTGAGCCCGCGTTCATGCTCTCCAGGAAGGTGTCACGGGACGGCAGCGTGCAGAAAGCCGCCGTGGCCACCTTCTGCACCAGCCAGGGGTGGTAGGCGGCCAGCGAGGCATTGTAGGACTCGGTGCAGATGACAGAGGTGCGAGCGTCACGGCTGGCGGTCCTCAGCCCCTCCAAGAAGAGCTCCAGCCAACGCAGGGCACGGTGCAGGCGCAGCACTGTGCGGCACCCGGAGTCCGGTCGCCCCGAGCGTGGCTCGAAGCCCACCAGCCCCTGGGCCAGCTCGTGCTGCACCATGGACTGCAGCGAGACGTACTGGGCCTGCTGTTCGCCGCCGCAGTAGCCCTCCATGATCTGCACCTTGGCCACCGCGTCCTTGCAGATGAGAGAGAAGACAGTGCCCAAGCCCTGCAGGAACCTGGATGGGGAGAGAGCAGTGTCAGCAGGTAGAGACCAGTACCGGGTGGGGAATCATCGAGTCCAACCATTTATCAAACACTTACCCATGTCCCTCAGCACCTCATCCACCCGTCCCTTAAACCCCTCCAGGGAAGGGGAATCAACCACCTCCCTGGGCAGCCTATTCCAATGCCCAATGACCCTCTGTGTGAAAAACTTCCTCCTAATCTCCAGCCTAAATCTCCCCTGGCAGAGCTTGAGGCCATTCCCTCTTGTCCTGTCCCCTGTCACTTGGGAGAAGAGCCCAGCTCCCTCCTCTCCACAACCTCCTTTCAGGTAGTTGTAGAGAGTAATGAGGTCTCCTCTCAGCCTCCTCTTCTCTAGGCTAAACACCCCCAGCTCTCTCAGACGCTCCTCATAAGGCCTGTTCTCCAGCCCCTTCACCAGCTTCGTTGCCCTTCTCTGGACTCACTCCAGAGCCTCAACATCCTTCTTGTGGTGAAGGGCCCAAGGGAGAGACCAGTGTCACCGGCACCGGGTAGGGAGGGAGAGAGAAGCGAGATCCCCGAGTGTAACCGGTACAGTCAGGGATGGGGGGAGAGGCTGGGAGGGTTCGGGGCGCACTCACCGGACAAGCCCCCGCCACCCCCGCAGGTAGGGCCCGAGCAGCACCTCCCGCTGCTCCGTCACGCACTCCTGGAAGGCGGCGAGGACCTCGCGGAGGCTGAAGGAGCCCTGCGGCTCCGCCATCCCGCAGCGCCGCCCGCCCGCGCCGCCCCGGAGCCTTCACGGGCCCGCCCGCCCCGCTCCCGCCCCGCCCCAGGGCACGCCCACACGCACACGTTATCGCGGAGGCCACGCCCCCTGTCGCTAACGCGATATTCATCCCTCGAGGCTCCGCCCCCCCACGCCACT